>OW964831.1:32428338-32575838 GCA_943142095.1 Ophonus ardosiacus | reverse complement strand
TGGCAACGGACAGAATAAATACACAAATCGGTGTCACCAACCTATTATGTCAAAAAAATCCCTTAATATAAAATATATCAAATATTTGTATAAAGATATAATGTAAATAAAAACCGATACAAACAAAATATTGTAAAAAACACGTTACAAAATGCTATTCAAGCACTCGTTCGTTCGCACACTCACTGCTACTGCAACACGTTCTTGTTCGAAATTCAAACCCGTGTTGGAATAGGTTGCCTTCTGCAACTTACGTTTTAATATACTATCACACTATTATGTTTGACACGTTATTCTATGGGTACTAATAACTCTAAACCGTCTATAGACAATCGCTTCTTAAATTAAGGATTCGGTCTGCTGAAGAGTCGCGAAATAAATTTAACAGATGATAATTAAACCATTTTCTTGAATTTATTGTATTGTATTTTCCAACTGCATTGAATTACAGTTCCTCAAATTATTATTTTTCTATGCATGAAAAAACGCATGTCAACTCGAAAGGAAAACACTTTTTCTACTCTCGCTCGAAAGCCTCCTCGCAGAACTTGAGTGGGAAAAAGAAGCGCTTTCGTCTCTAGTTTAGTTTGACAAATAACTATCCGTCTAGCTAGATGGTGGATGGTGTTTCTTTCACTATAATTCTAGCCTAAAGTAACCTTTGTTTCCTTTGCAAACCCGATACCCACGGCCCCACGGGGTCGTCAAAATTTTGATCTTTCAAAAAGAGTTAACTCTGGTATGAACTTTTTTATCCTTTTGAGGTTCTTTAGTGCAGGCATAAATTGAACTGATTTCAAATTACAACTCCTATCAAACAGTATCTTTGAAAATATTATATTTG
Source organism: Ophonus ardosiacus (assembly GCA_943142095.1). Lineage (NCBI taxonomy): Eukaryota > Metazoa > Arthropoda > Insecta > Coleoptera > Carabidae > Ophonus > Ophonus ardosiacus. Next base: position 32,574,994 of record OW964831.1, on the reverse strand, counting down.
TATTTGTAGTATTCTAAATAATGTAAAAGTATTATTAACACATACTTAATAGTAAAATAGCGAACTCTAGGTAAAACAATGTTAAATAAAATATTTAAGAAAACACTCGCCATGTTCACAAGATTACAGCGTCTGAATCATAGACAAGGAAAGATATATACTACACCGAGTTTACAATGTTAGGAGTTTGTACCAAATAGAATCGATGGGCGCCATAACGAGACGCTAATAGAAAGGCGGTAAATTTAAAAATAGTAAAATATGTTTTCTGAAACTAACAAAATATAGACATATGTATACCGTAAAGGCTGAAAACAATCAAATTCAATAATAAAATATATTTGTACATGAAACAAGTAGCGAAACAAGCTTTGTAAACCAATACTAACCAAAGAAATAAACTTGAAAACTCTCACTAACAGAAATGACAGATTGCTGGGCTGCCAACATAAGTAAATAAAATTCACTACAACTGAAGAAAATATTTATTATAATTATTGTAAAAATATTGTGAATTTAATATTGTTCGTATTTTTTATTGAGCGACTGACCTGCGTGAAGTTGGCCCCCCATAGTTTTGTAATAATTAAACAAATAATGTTAATCGACTGTGATTCGTTAGTGAATGATTGTACCACAAACTATTTCGTTTGTACCTTAATAGTTAATTAATTATAACGATTTTTAATATGAGGGGCTATCTTCACGACAGCCCCCCGCATATTATAATTTGTGATATTTTTCTTCGTAGTACGTTTGTGATTCGTTAGTGAACGATTGTACCACCAACTATTTCGTTTGTACCTTAATAGTTAATTAATTATATCGATTTTTAATATGGGGGGCTAGCTTCACGACAGCCCCCCGTCTATTATAATTTGTAATTTTTTCTCCGTAGTACGTTTGTGATTCATTAGTGAACGATTGTACCACAAACCGTTTCGTTTGTACCTTAATAGTTAATTAGTTAAAACGATTTCTTAATACGAGGGGCCAACTTCACGACAGCCCCCCATATTATAATTTGAGATTTTTTTCTTCATGATAGGTTTGTGATTTGTTAGTGAACGATTGTACCACAAACCATTTCGTTTGTACCTTAATGTATAATTAGTTATAGCAATTTTAAAACAGAGGGCCTAGCTTCGCAGCCCGCTGTATGAAAATTTATTATTTTTTTGCGTGGTCGATTTGTTATTCGTTCTTATATATGACACATATTTGTAGATACTTTAAATTTATAAAACTACTGGTACGATTGAACAATAATTGAAACAAGAGTGAGATTACGCAAAGAGATTCAAAACTTCAGGTAGTAATTTTAACGATATGTAATACTTAGCATACTAATGACGGAAAAGAATAAATGAATAAATATATGTATCATAGCAGCATATGTTTTCTCAAAAAGTAATATTGATCTGGGGTAGAAATAAAACATATAATATACATCTATGCAAAGAAACATGTATAAATTTTGTTAGTTTTTAAATTAATCTGTATTAAAATTAGAGTATTTGCTATGCAACCCGTAATATGAGTACATTTCAAACGCAGCCTTATTTTTTTGTATATTTAGACAAATTTTGTTCAATATTTTTAAGATATGGGGTGGTTATATAATCTAAGCTAATACATATGTTGTATATGTTACGAACTATTTATCTGCTCTACTTTCTTCAAATGAATGAAAAATTTCGTTCTTCGTGAATTTTTCATTCTTCTCTACGTTCTCATAAAACCTACATCACAAGACTTCAATGAATATTGAGTCACCAGTTGTGGCGGCTGGAGCCGTCACCGTAGTAAAAATAAGTTTTAATTAAATTGTAGATATATAATATGAACAATAAACAATTTATTCTAATATAAAAAATACATTTATGTTGACTCGTTTGAAGTCGAAATAGGAATGAATGTTTATTTATTTTCTGTTGTCTAGTTACCCAACAATTCCCAAAACCTTACTTGATATTTTTCTTATATTTATTCTCAAGGATGTATCCTATAGATGCATGCTATAAGTTAATCCATCTACCAACTGAGGAAGATTATACAATTCCTAGTAATGACGTACAGGACGAAGAAGCCCATGGCCCATGAAATAATAGGAAATTGTAATATATTGTTTCGGAAAATATCTTAAGATCATCATGAACATTAGTCTTAGTTGTTCTACAAAATGAAACGTTAAGTAAATTCACTACGTCGATAGTGTTTCAAGTTTGTTCATAAAGTGCCGATTACAGTTCTCCCAATTATATAGAAAGACAATATATGTGTGTTTGATAATATTGGAAGATAAATAAGTAGTTAAAGGTAAGCAATTATATATATACATGTAAGAAATAATTTATAATAGCAAAACAGCATGATGATCCAAAGTACGTTGGCTGTATGCATCTCCGTTGTTTATACGGAACAAATTAGAACAAATTCAACACAAATTATTTGAAAAATTAAAATATGGGACAACCTACCTTGTCAGACAACTATAGATATATGTAAACCTATTTTTGTTACATATTTAAATTAAGTTTACTCGGTCACTAATAAAGTTAAAATATTTTTATAAAATATTTTTGTAAAACTAAGTGTGGAGCAAAGTGTTGTAACACTGGTTTGTTAAAAGCTAGCCACGAATTTTCATATTCAACCTTTATACTTTTCACAACATTAAATTTGACTCTAAGAACTAGGCTTCGAAGGACTATGTAAATTTTTGGTACATAATTATTGAGAGAAATGTGTGACAGCGAAAATAAATATTCTACCCCGTACATACAGCAGGTTGTCCCATATTTTAATTTTTCAAATAATTTGTGTTGAATTTGTTCTAATTTGTTCCGTATAAACAACGGAGATGCATACAGCCAACGTACTTTGGATCATCATGCTGTTTTGCTATTATAAATTATTTCTTACATGTATATATATAATTGCTTACCTTTAACTACTTATTTATCTTCCAATATTATCAAACACACATATATTGTCTTTCTATATAATTGGGAGAACTGTAATCGGCACTTTATGAACAAACTTGAAACACTATCGACGTAGTGAATTTACTTAACGTTTCATTTTGTAGAACAACTAAGACTAATGTTCATGATGATCTTAAGATATTTTCCGAAACAATATATTACAATTTCCTATTATTTCATGGGCCATGGGCTTCTTCGTCCTGTACGTCATTACTAGGAATTGTATAATCTTCCTCAGTTGGTAGATGGATTAACTTATAGCATGCATCTATAGGATACATCCTTGAGAATAAATATAAGAAAAATATCAAGTAAGGTTTTGGGAATTGTTGGGTAACTAGACAACAGAAAATAAATAAACATTCATTCCTATTTCGACTTCAAACGAGTCAACATAAATGTATTTTTTATATTAGAATAAATTGTTTATTGTTCATATTATATATCTACAATTTAATTAAAACTTATTTTTACTACGGTGACGGCTCCAGCCGCCACAACTGGTGACTCAATATTCATTGAAGTCTTGTGATGTAGGTTTTATGAGAACGTAGAGAAGAATGAAAAATTCACGAAGAACGAAATTTTTCATTCATTTGAAGAAAGTAGAGCAGATAAATAGTTCGTAACATATACAACATATGTATTAGCTTAGATTATATAACCACCCCATATCTTAAAAATATTGAACAAAATTTGTCTAAATATACAAAAAAAATAAGGCTGCGTTTGAAATGTACTCATATTACGGGTTGCATAGCAAATACTCCAATTTTAATCCAGATTAATTTAAAAACTAACAAAATTTATACATGTTTCTTTGCATAGATGTATATTATATGTTTTATTTCTACCCCAGATCAATATTACTTTTTGAGAAAACATATGCTGCTATGATACATATATTTATTCATTTATTCTTTTCCGTCATCAGTATGCTAAGTATTACATATCGTTAAAATTACTACCTGAAGTTCTGAATCTCTTTGCGTAAACTCACTCTTGTTTCAATTATTGTTCAATCGTACCAGTAGTTTTATAAATTTAAAGTATCTACAAATATGTGTCATATATATGAACGAATAACAAATCGACCACGCAAAAAAATAATAAATTTTCATACAGCGGGCTGCGAAGCTAGGCCCTCTGTTTTAAAATTGCTATAACTAATTATACATTAAGGTACAAACGAAATGGTTTGTGGTACAATCGTTCACTAACAAATCACAAACCTATCATGAAGAAAAAAATCTCAAATTATAATATGGGGGGGCTGTCGTGAAGTTGGGCCCTCGTATTAAGAAATCGTTTTAACTAATTAACTATTAAGGTACAAACGAAACGGTTTGTGGTACAATCGTTCACTAATGAATCACAAACGTACTACGGAGAAAAAATTACAAATTATAATAGACGGGGGGCTGTCGTGAAGCTAGCCCCCCATATTAAAAATCGATATAATTAATTAACTATTAAGGTACAAACGAAATAGTTTGTGGTACAATCGTTCACTAACGAATCACAAACGTACTACGAAGAAAAATATCACAAATTATAATATGCGGGGGGCTGTCGTGAAGATAGCCCCTCGTATTAAAAATCGTTATAATTAATTAACTATTAAGGTACAAACGAAATAGTTTGTGGTACCACAATCATTCACTAACGAATCACAATCGATTAACATTATTTGTTTAATTATTACAAAACTATGGGGGGCCAACTTCACGCAGGTGAGCGACTGAGCTTTATTATTTTGAAATGAAGAAAAGATGTAAAATACGTATTTTAAGTTACTGCATAGTTACTTTTTTTTCATTATGTTGTAGAATTTACACTAGAATTAGCGTCTCAATCATAGACAAAGAAAGATATATACTAGACCGAGCTTCCATCATGGCGGCAATGTCCAGCTTTGTGCCGAATGGGGTCATACCACATTTTCCAATTTATTTTTTTCCTGAAAGTATACTTAAAACCACTTACAGAAATATATATTTTATGTCACAAGTTTCTAGTTTTACAGAAATAATTTTTTAAAGTTTATATTAAATTTCAAATGACGTCATGGTTTTGCGACCGTAACCGTAGTCCCTCCTAACGAATAAAAATGGAACTACGTTTGACGTTTATGTTATTTGACTTGAAAGCAAATGTGACAGCAAGTTATTTTGTACTCGTGCTTTTGTTTTTAATGTATATTGAATAATTTGATTATGGAAATTAATTTTGAAGAAGCGAATTCAAATAATTTGCAGAAAACAATATTATACAACCATGGTAATATCTAAATCACACATAATTTGTATTTATTTATTAGAACATTTCGTTATTTGTACTTACATTTAAACAAAAACAACTTGTTGCAAAGATATTTACTTTGAAAATGTTGGTTATGGTCGAAAAATGTGACAGCGCTGCGCTGACATTCATGTACAGTACGTGCACGAGTACAATTGTGTGCGTGACTATCATTGTATGTGTGTACAAAACCATGACGTCACAAAATAAGACTCAAAATGTTTAGAAAGAAAATCATGAATGAAAAGTATAAGAATATTAAATATTTTTCATGAACATATATATAAAATTATGTAATTTTTTTAATTATATAAAAAAAATCAATATATTTTTTTTTTTGGTATGACCCCATTGAATAAATATCGAGACGCTAATTCTAGTGTAAATTCTACAACATAATGAAAAAAAGAAACTATGCAGTAACTTACATTACGTATTTTACATCACTTCTTCATTTCAAAATAATAAAGCTCAGTCGCCCAATAAAAAGTACGAACAATATTTAATTTACATTATTTTTACAATAATTATAATAAATATTTTCTTCAGTTGTAGTGAATTTTATTTATTTATGTTGGCAGCCCAGCAATCTGTCATTTCTGTTAGTGAGTTTTTCAATTTTATTTCTTTGGTTAGTATTTGTTTACAAAGCTTGTTTCGCTATTTGTTTTATGTACAAATATATTTTATTATTGAATTTGATTGTTTTCAGTCTTTACCGTATACATATGTCTATATTTTGTTAGTTTCAGTAAACTTATTTTTCCTATTTTTAAATTTCCCGCCTTTCTATTAGCGTCTCGTTATTGCGCCCATCGATTCTATTTGGCACAAACTCCTAACATTGTAAACTCGGTCTAGTATATATCTTTCCTTGTCTATGGTCTCAATATTATTCAATTAGGCACAAAGCTGGACATTGCCGCCATGATGGAAGCTCGGTCTAGTATATACCTTTCTTTGTCTATGGTCTGAATCAACCTTTCGGCCATCAACAGACGCCGGCCATGGCCGAAAGGTTGATTCAGACGCTGCAATCTTGTGATCATAATACAATACATATACATACTTGTTTTATGTTTCAATTTATTATAAAAAGATTTATTGACTATAGTGCGAATGTCTGTTGTTTGAACATACAAATAGTTTTCGAAACTATTCGAGCATCATTGGATATTCCTCTAATCTTCTGATTGCAAAAGAAAAAAAATTATGTGATATTAAACGAAGGAATTTCCCGAGGAATTTCCGTTTCATATCATAATTTAGAGGTCATTTTTCGATATAATTAGCGACTATGCATTTTTATACTACGTACATTTATTTTAATAAATCGTTCATTCATTTTTTTATACATAAATAAATGATTGTTTTGTAGGTGAATTTCATTATGAATTAGCTGCCCAAATCCTGCTGGCTTCAATGCGCCAATGTAGGAAAAGTGAATTTTTCGGTTTGCTAAATAAAAATTCACAAGACGAATGCCTTAAAACTGTCTGGAACGCAATCTTCATGCTTCGGGCATCTTGTTGGCCATTTGATCTTCTTACAATCTTTGGAATGTTCCGTGCCTTTTACAACACGGTACTTCATTTAAGAACACTGAAACTGTCTCCTGTAGAAGCTGAATTAATCGAAGCTATTATATCTTGTCGACAAGGTAAGGATTAAACATTAAAATAAGTAAAAATATGAATTACAGAAAAAATGTTTCAGATCTCGTAACGGATTTACAACAAGCAAATCTATGTGCACATCTTCAAAATCGAGCACTGAGTACTTTAGATCATCACACGAAGATACAACCAAATCGAATGTATGATATTATGACGTCATTTCCAGTTTTGTTTTCGCCTTCGGCTGAAGAACTTGAAGCTGTATTTTTTACACCAGTCATCGGAAATGTATCTATGGAAACTGTCATTTCCACTATATAATCTACAAAATAATTTCAAATACCTACCTACCTAACTGATATAAATATATTCATTTAGTTTAGATGATGTCACTATTTCATAAAAGCTGGTCTAAATTTAACTCATTGTTAAATTTAACAACGTGTTAAATTTTGACATATACCGAATTTAAAAATGTTATTAGAATGTAGAAATTATAGTATATAGTAGCCTCCTTGAGGCAGTAAAAACAGTTATCTGGCGTGTACAATACTTTTTTCGCGATCGACCAGAAAATGAACTGATTCTGATCACTTTTTAGACCGGAAAATTCTTCTTTGCTGAACTAGCTCGAAAAATTGTCTATAAGGGATCAGAAATTAACTTCACCGATCCCGTGACCGGTAAAGCTGAATGTTTCATAGCGATCAGTTGTTTTTTATTTATTTCTTATTTCCTTTCAGTAATAAATAAAAAAATACATAACTTATAGATTTTTGTTTGTTCTTTTTTCAGAATCGTAAAAGAAATATTGTACTCAAAGTGTCTACGGACTGCTCTGGAATATGCTTGCTCACTCAGTAAAGTATCATTTTCAGGTCTTATTACGCAAATAACTATTATTTGTTACTCACTTGTAAATCAAATTTAAAATTATAATCTAAACCTGTCAGTTGAAATTGACCCATATTTTTAATACATAAGACAGTAACAAAACACAATTTTCACATGTCAACAGCGTTACTAACGTGGTAAACTAACTTGTAAAATTTTTACAAATTAGCAACCAATTTTCAAGTTATACTCGCCGTCAAATTGATATGGACTGATGTTCAACTTTTCTCTTCTACGTGCCCTGTCCCTTGCATCGCTTCTTCATAACTTAGATTTTCAACATGGCCCGTGAAATGGCAACAATGTAGAAATCTCTACTCCATACTTATTTGACGGCAAGTATAGTAACTAGTAAAGATCAATTTTCAAAAGTAGTAGGCGATATCGGTATCAATAAATGAAATTTACAATGAGTAATAAATAAAATAATGCCGCAATTCTGAACAAATCTGTAAGTCTTACAGATTTGTAAATCTGTAAAAAATGAACAAAATCGCAACGAAAGCTGCAACTCTTATGTACACTTTATATTTATCAACAAAAATAGATGCGTTATTGTCAGTTTTTTACAGATTTACAGATCTGTAAGATTTACAGATTTGGTCAGAATTGCGACATAAATTGTGTGTAAGTACACAGACCCAATGTAATTAATTTCTACATAGTAATAATATTTATAATTTTTCACAATTTGAGATATGTCAATATTTAACATGTTTTTAAATTTAGCAGTAGGTTAAATTTTTATGAAACCGGGCATGTTTAAAAAAAATTAAAGTGGTTATGCATTGTTGCCACAAATTTGAATTATTGCATTTTTTGGTTACGGTCGCTTAAATTTTAAGTTTTGTTGACGACATTGGGCACTAATAATTTATAAAGAGTGTAACAAACTTATAGCTTGTTGGAGAGGTCATTTCAACTGAAAAAAATTACGTAAACCTGTTGGCTCCGGTAGCATAATGGTTAGAGCAACGCCTCTTATACGAGTTGCTGTTTTAAACTCAACAATAAATCGATCGATTTATTGACCGATAAATTTAGCAATTTATTGATCGACATGTTGAGAATTTACATTTGTCGATTTTCTTATCAATGTATTTACGTTGGAAGCAGGGCTACCAACTTCGTATAATTCCGCGTCTTTAATGAATGTTTTTGAGGTTAGCGTTGCCTCAGTTTCAGTTGTCTCTTTAACAGTATTTGAGCCCTTCGTTAAAAATGAGTAATAAAAACTAAAATAGTTTTAGAAAAGAAGCGGTTAAGATACTGATATCTTCTTACAATCAACGCAAACGTTATTCTTTTTAAATTATTAATTCTTTTACGTCTTAACACCGATATCTTAACATTTTATATGAAAAACAAAAATATGAACTTATAACCTTAAAGCACAAGTTAAATATAATTTGAAATGTCAAATATAGTATGAACTGTAAATATTATAGAGTTGGCACTAGAAAAGTAACCAACAATTATCGACAGAAATTAGAACAAGTTCTAATTTCGTCAATTTATTGTACGATTTATTTTGTAAATAAATCGATCGACTTGTCTGCATTACACGTAACGATAAATTGAAGGTCAGAAGTCGATCGACAAATCGATCGATTTATTGTTAAGTGTAATACAGCCAATTTGTTATGAGTGCGCTCAAAGTTTTAGGTTCGAATCCTACATGAAGCATGGATATTTGTGTATGTGAACCCACCCTCTAATTGAGATTTTATCTTTTTGAGGAGTTTTTCAAAAAAAAGTAAGTCCTATTCCTTTTAGCACCAAAATACAAGATATTTAAATGTTGCAGATATGGTATCATTTATGGGATTTGTATTGGTAATGCGAGTATAAGCACTACAGTCCAGAGACTACGATCCTCACTTAGAACTTTTTCGTTTGTTTCTTTAAATTTGTTTATATGTACAGTGTGTTCAAAATAATCCTAACTCAGAGTAGGCTATGAACAAAAAAAAAACCTATAATAATCTGAAAGTATTTAATTAATTATAAATTTGACACGAGATATTGTCAAAAATGTTATTTAAAGAAATCAAAACTTTTCTTGAATCCTTATTTTAGAAACAGAAATAAATTAGGAAACGATGAATGGCAATATTCTGTCCTTTCTTATCGTCTCTCCTTAAAATTACATTTCATGATCAATTTTAACAACTTGACTTTTGAATTGAATAATGATCAGACATACGTTTCTGTGTTCATAGCCTACTCCGAATTAGGTTTTTTTCTGAACACCTGCATTTATATTTTATTGAATTATTTTGTTTTTTATTACCTATGTTTTGTTCAATTACATCTTGATATTCCTTTGAAAATAAATTGTTATTTATAAAAATTTTACTTGTATTTTAGTACCTGAAAGAAAACGAACCTACAGGATGGTATAACTGGCACAGCCAAACATAATACTTTGACATGTAAAATTATACTTTCGAAATTTCCTGCTTCCATAATTATTTTAAGTAAAAAATCAATAACCAAAAATTATGTTGTATGCTTTGTAACGGCAGAAATTAGGGATAAAAGTAGCCATGAAATTAAAATAAAAAAAATTAACAAATATCTATCGGTTCAGTAGTTTATTTTTAATTGGTATTATTTGTAATTTCTGTTCCAGTGCCCACTTAACTATTAATTTAAATGGATGATTGTTCATTTAAACAGAAATTACTATACTTGCTGTCAAATACGTATGGACTGGAGATTTCTATACTGTGCCAATTTAGGGGTAATGTTGAAAATGCTAAGTTATGAAGAAGCGACAACACCGCAAAGAATAGGGTGCGGAGAAAGGAAGGTCCATACTCATTTGGCGGCAAGTATAATAATAATAATAATAAATATAAACTAACTTAGCTTGACAGATAAACAGTTAAAAATGTGTTAGTTTTTGTTTCAATTTCATGGCTATTGCTATTTTTGAAGTGATTTTTGACATTTTCATAGCTATTTTCTGTCGTTACAAAACATGGAAAATAATTTTTGTTTATTGATTCAGATGCAAGATTGTATGCTCTACAACTATTATTTGAAGCTTTTTTACCTAAAATAATTAGGGAAGCAGGAAATTACGAAAGTATGATTTTACATGTTAAAGTCGTATGTTCGGCTGTGCCAGTCACCACTCTATATATTTATATGACATTTTTTTTACTCAAAATGGCCTGAGGAATAAGCTGTTATAGTTTGTTGCATTCGTTATAAATCATTCTGTATATTAAATATAGTACAATTATTTTCTGTAAAAATGAATTAACCTCTTTTTGTTTCCATTCCAAACTAATGAATTTATCTATGTCTAAATGAACAGAATTACATATAATGTGTGTGACCTTTGAAAAAGCGTGTGATAATTATTTAATAATAAATGCACAATTTGTTTGTATTGTTCCTACCAATATAAGTACAATAACCTTTTGAGACAACATGCTGGTATAAAATCATAAATATTTGCATAGATATTAATTTTAGATTCCTAAAGGTACACAAAAAATCAACCCTCATAATGAATTATGTAAGACTTACAAGATTTGATTATTGTAAGTACCAGTATATTATGTCATATATAAGCTGAGAAATGAACTATACATTTCATTCGACATCCAGCCAAAATGGATACGAAATTCATTGCAATTTTCATTTTGTTTAATACTTGTTCGAGTAGTATTTTACGAAATATAAATTATCCATTCGATGAAGAGCTAAACATAGATTCTTTAACGGATTTTGAAGTAGTTTATTTGCCGGTTTTGCTGCCTACTGAACAATTCGTTAATAATGAAGAATCAGAAGATTATTTACCAATTTACTACAATTTATCAGCATTTGGAAGGTATTGTAAAATGTAACATTTCTTACAACAGGTAGTGCTGATTAGGGGTGAACATAAGAATTTAACATGGGATTTTAGTTTTATGAAATTTTCTGTTGCCCCGTTTATTTTACGTAAAAAGTTCTACAGAATTAAAAGTTTCATACAAAACTGTTTTTACATTTGTTACGTTTTTGGCACATTATTAATTTATTCTAGTGATGCCGCGAGACGAGATATGGCGAGAAACAATCTCGTCTCGTCTCATATTTTTTCTTACTTTCTCTCGATCTCGACTCGAGAATCTCGAATTTATAATTAGAATATAAAAATCGAATACCACGGATTAAAACATTATTTTACTAAGCCTGGTATTTGAATGGTAGGTGAAAAATAAGTACTCTATAATATCATGGCTTTATTATCCGTTGTACGCTAATATTGGTAATTATGATTAAAGAATATGCCATAGATGTCACTTTTGTGCATTTTCTTTGTACTAAAACCCAATAAATCTAAAATGAATAAATAAATATGACTGTAAATGAAAAGGCAATTAAAATATTTATTTATACCGACATATATTTTATTTTGTATATTTTAATTACAAATATTTACGTAATATAAAAAAATTCGTACAATCGAGATCTCGAATTTCTACTCTCGTCTCGAGCAAATCTCAAGGACATAACTCTCGTCTCATCTCGAAATATCGAGACGAGAATAAGTTTTATCTCGTCTCGAAAATTCGAGAAGAGATCTCGCGGCATCACTATTTTATTCATATTCTGTCAGAACTATTTTGTAAGAAATAAATTAAATAATGAACATTCATTCGAATGAGGGACGAAGAAAAATTATGATATGATGGACACTGTTATAAAAGAATTCGGGATTTATTTTCCCATATGTTAGATGTTCATAAATAATCTAATTTACCACCAAATTATTTCAATACCAACATCTGTGTACCTATTCATTTACGGTCACCAGAAAGTGTAATTATTTACTAAATATTTTAATTTGCCTCTAAAACACTAATTTTTCAATACGTACATCTGTTAATGCATTCTTGTGATCAATTAAACTAATCAAACATTAAAAAAATATTTTTTGAAACTAGAAGTACATTTCATCATTAAATATTTGCCACCATGCAGTCAAAAAACCACTACACTGTAAACCCGATGGAAGCTGCAATTCAATAGCCAATCACTTCGTGTTGGTTTCCATCCCATTTTAATTCTGTACAACTTTTCTCTTTATAGATTTTGCCGTTAAATGAACAGAGAATAAAAAATTGCATAGAACTAATATCCCATGTTAAATCCTTGGTTCACCCCTAACCGCCACCACCCGGTACAAGAAATATTACATAGTTTTTATTCTAGATCACTTTCATTAAAATTAAAACCAAATAATAATTTAATTGCCCCAAGTTTCAAAGTTTTAATACACGACGAGGATACGCAAAATGTTTTAGATAACGAAATTAATAAAAACTGTCACTTTCTACATAAGGATGAAGAATCAGTCGCGGCTTTTAGTTTATGCCAACCAAAATCAGTTGTAAGTAATGACATTTTGAATAAATTTTAAAAATATTTAACAAATTTTATTCGTAGCATGCCATGATATTTCTCGCAAATTCAACTTTGGAAATCAACCCATTGAATTCTCATTTGAAAACACATAGAAAAGTTCGTGAAGCTTTGTCGAAAAGAGATATCGAAAATGAATATTTGATACCGCATATTATAAAACGTTCCCCGTTAAATCTGGCACCGCTTGAAAACGATGCATTATTAATAAACGAAGATTTAATATTTGAAGATGTACCTATACAAGAGAGTAATCAATCAGATTTACAAACAAAATTCTTCTTTTTTAACAAACGGCAAAATTCAAAATTGACTATCGAAGTTGCTTTATTTTTTGACGAAGCAGGATATAAAATATTTGCTCCATACTTAAAATACGACGAATCTCGATTAACTAATATGTTGTTAGCTTATATGAATGGAGTAAGTTTATAATTTATTTATCATAAAAACATTTTTAATGTCTACTCATATTAAAGGTACAAGCTCTATACCATCATTCAAGTCTAGGTAGATCAACAGAAATAGCATTAGTTCGTCTAGAAATAATGAAAAAACAGCCATCAGATATGCAACATTATGATGGAGAAAGATCTAAATTACTGGACTCGTTTTGCGATTATCAGCAAAAGAAGAATCCCGGTACAGACCAACATCCAGAACATTGGGATATGGCTCTTTACGTTTCAGGGTAAAGTATTCGAATTAAATTATTATTACACATTTAAAGTACATATTGTTTCTGAACAGGTTGGACTTCTTTGCGTACGAAAACGGAAGAAAAAGTGGAGTAACAATGGGCTTAGCACCTGTTGGAGGAGTTTGTCTGACGAAATACAATTGTGTAATAGCGGAATTGGGAACAACTAACGTTTTTGGAAAACCTTATCCTAGTGCTGGTTTTACAAGTGTATATATTTTGGCCCATGAAATTGGACACAAGTAAGTTAATACTAATAATCTTGCAATACTATCGGTTTATTAGTATTTTACAATTCAATATTTTTTATGTTAAAATACTGGTAAATATTAAAAAATGTATCGCAAGTGAGAAGTTTGGTGTGCTATACGAGTGAGTCAAATACGAGCAATACGATATTACTTTCGAGAGAGTTATGAACGCTATTTTTTAGACGACCACAAACATAGCATAAGTATTTTCAAGAATTTTATTTCAAATGACAATACTGCCTACTGCTTTTTTCAAGTAATCAACTATAGCAACAAACAAAGCAAACATGAGTTGATTTGATCTCATCATTGCGATATAACTATATCGCGGTAAGGTCTGATTCACGAAAGATGACTATTGAAGGTAACTTGTCCGAAGAAAGAATACACAGCACTTTATATAGAAGCAATTTAGCAACATTTTGTATTAAAAAGGAAAGACTATTTAATAAATGCTGTAGTTTCTAACACACTAATGGCCATATCCATAAAAACTCGTAAAGTTTCAGAAGGTTCGTTACAATTCTTGACAAATAAAATCAAACTTGACAAATTACATTTCGATTTTTCATTCAATGTCGACTGTTTTTATTGGATAAAAATTATAACGAAGCGTTTAAAATTTTAACGAGTGTTTATTAATATGGGCATTATAGTAATAGTGACGTATGTCTCAGATTTACTCACATTAAATCAAATTATTATATGGTTTACATCAAGTCTCAATTTTTATTTCATACGTAAACATAGGTGAAGAAGATGATACTTTAAGAAAAACATTATTTATAAAGAAACAACATTTTTAAATAATTTACTTTTTCAATGAAAATAAATCCATGAATATTTCATGTTTGTACGCCCATGGGTACGAAATGCAGTGAAGTTATCTACAAATAATACCTATATCAGACAGCTTATAAATGACCTTGAATAGTCATCTTTCGTGAACCAAACTATAGTACAATATTTTCTAGGCTACTGTCGTGATATCTAAAGGCCGAAATATCCACCTCTGAATAACTTTATTTGGCGAATAATAACTATGGATACAATTATTAGTAATAATTGTTGATACAATTGTATCCATATAGTAATAATGTATTACTATAGAAATTATTCGCCAAACAAAGTTATTAGAAGGTGGATATCTCGGGCCTAAAAAAAATTAAAATAGCATGTATACTGGCTTGTTTAAAATCGCGTACACCTGTTTTTTGCTGTATTGAGTCGGTCTTAATCTTGAACTTGTCAAAGACATTAGTGTCAATTAAGATGCCAAAGAAATAGTACATACTTGGTTGTTCTTCCATTTTTCTGGAATATACATATTTAGAATTTAAAAGTAAATTAAGCGCAATGAAGAACTTGCTTCACAATAAATAAAATAATAGTGACGTGATAGTGACTACTCATTTGTCTATGCTACTTGATTTTTACGGTGTACGCGATTTTTCGCAAGCCAGTGTACAATATGTACAGAGAGAGAATATGAGGAAGTAAATTTCTAAACGGCCATTTTACGATTTTTTAAGTTTTAATCAATGTATTTGATACAAAATTGAAATTGAATAGGCCCATAAACCATAACAAAAAATAATAAAATGTACACTTTATCCTTAAAGTACTACTTAATAAATAACGATTAAGATAAAAAAACATATTTTTAATAATTACTTTGCGAGATATTTGAATTTATTTCCAGGGATACAGATGACGTCCACTATTGGTATGTTTCTCGCGCAGCCTACTACAGAAACTGGTGTGATAGCTATAGGTTTCTTTAAAATTATACAAAAAACAATTATGACTTTTTGATACTACGAATTGCTTCAAAATTAAACAAACTTTCATTTAAAAATATTTTTTTAAAAAATGGTTTATGGGCCTATTAAGTAATTTTAATTTTTGAAAAACAATCTACATCATAATATTACAATATTACTTGAATGATAATAATATCAAATTTCTAAAAAATAGGCAAGATTTTTGCAATTTTATAAAATTTAGTTTAAAAATAATTTGCATTATGATGAACTTTATTAAACAATGTAAAATAAATTTAAAATTATATGTATTGTGTTGCTAACTATTAAAAAAATATAAAATAACAAAAGAGTATGAAAAAAAAACACAAACAAAATTATTGCACACATGAAATTAAAACTTATAAATTAAGTCATATTTCATTAATTAAGAAAAAAATATGAAGTATAATATAATAAAAATACGTAACTAACACATGTGCTTTCATTATAGTCTCCATTCAAAATCTCGTTCTTTTATTCATTTTTTACAAGTAATAAGCTTTTATTTAACTCATTTGTTTATTGTCTTATAATCCAATCGAGTACAAACTTAGCATAAATATCTAGTTTCGAATTCAATGATAATTAGTTGTAGCGTATCTATGAGAAACTTTTTACACATACGACGTACGTATTTTTCCTTGTTAGTACATTTTAATATAAGCTTGTTTTAAAAAAGAAATACCTACTAGTTAAATATTTATATGTTATATGAAAAACCTTTAATTTTTCCAGTTTGGGTATGCATCATGATAGTACTGGGAACAGATGCTCAAAAGAGGGGTACATAATGTCACCTTCTCGTGGTACTAATGGAGAAACAACTTGGTCAACATGTAGCGCTGAAGTCATGTCTAAATTAAGGTAAAAACTTTTATCTGCAGCCAACTGAAAATTAGACATTTTCCAAATTATATTTTAGTGGATTAGGAGGCTTTTATGATTCGCCTCCAGTTCTTTCAAAAAATTATCTATTCCACCCAGTAAAATGTTATTTCCTGGACTTGATACATAATATGCTTTCTTCCAATTTAGAATAGATCTGCATATAGTATCCAAAAAAACGCGCCTTGCATGGGGATCTCAAGAATTATAAGAGAAACAAAGTCAAGTCATCATAATGATGTATCGTTATTTGGAAAAAATTGTATAGGTTAGTAGATATAAGCGAAAATGTAAATTTAGCAGTTCTTTCATCTTGTGAATAATTTCCAAATGGTAATAAATCTGGATTTTGGTTTGCACTGTCGAATGATAAAGCTCATTTATTTATATCACTATTAGTTTTAAAGATAGGTTGTCAAAGTTTTAATTTTTATAAGGACGCCATATTAGAAAGTTATACCATGGGCAAGAATTTTTTTAGTTTTCCAATGATTTGGAACTTACTTGTGTTCTTATGTTCATTTCTTTCAAGCAGCAAACATGCAATTCTTTGTTAATTAAAACCAATGGTTGTGACAATGAAACAAATGAAATTATCAGTCTCTTGTTTATATTTATATTAATACTTCCATTGTTTATAACCTAGGAATTTAATAATTATTGCATTTTTACTTTTTGAAACAAATGTACGTAGTAAAATTACCCATCGTTAAAGAGTTAAAAAATATTTCAATGGTTAATTTTCCAATACGGCGTCCATATAAAAATTAAAACTTCGAAAGTATAATTCAAAATCTAACAGATGTAAAAAAAATGAGTATCTCTACATGAAAAAGTGCCAAAAACCAGTATTATTTCCCAATTTAAATTTATTTGGAAAAATAGAAACAATATTTACATCTTTATTTTAGGCATATTCATCTAAATCGACTTTGTATCTCTTTTAAATAGTTCCCGACATTCCCATACAGGGAGCGTTTTTTTGGGATACCTTTATAAGTGTACCTATACTATCAAATTTCTGTTATATTTTTCAGTCATGCTACTTGTCTGACGGACAAACCTGGCAAAGTTGCTTCAAATTTAAATCACAATAAATTCTCAGATACTCCTGGACAAAGTTTTGGCGGAAAACGTCAGTGCGAAATACTTCTTCGTGATAAAGATGCAGTCATGAGCCCTAATCAGAAAGTTTCAGATATTTGTTATAATCTTCAATGCAAAACACCTCATAGAAGTGGATTTTATCATGCTGGGCCTGCTTTAGAAGGGACAGATTGTGGGAAAGGAAAAGTATTATTTAATAAAATCGTAAATATGAATTATTTTATATACTGTTATAATTTTAGTGGTGTCAAGGCGGTGAGTGTGTGAAAATGGTAAAACAAAAACCCGTTACTGTTGTTCCTGGAGGATGGAGTGCTTGGACTTCTGAAAAATGTTCATCTGGTTGTTTAGAAAAGTCTAAAGGTTTCCAAAACAGGCAAAGAGAATGTAATAATCCTAAACCAATTAATACTGATGACGGTTGTGAAGGTTCTAGTTATGATACCGTACTCTGCAAAGATTCCAAGGTAATAAAATTATACTTTATCTACAACTGCTTGAATAAGGATTTATTATGTAATAATTGACAGTTACGTTAAATAGGTAATGCATTTTATTACCACACGAGTTATGTAATGAAAAAATACATTTGAGCTAGAGCATATTATAGCATTTACGTGATAACACGACTCGATTTATGATCTCGTCGTGTGCAATTGTTCGCACTCGTAGTGCTATGATAATGCGTCTATCTCAATAGTGATATAAATAACGATTAATGAAAAAAGAAGTATTCATAATTTTATGTATTTTATACAGATTTGTAGCAAAAGAAAGTCTCCAACCGCTTTTGCATCTGCCAAATGTAAAGAATTTTCGAAGTTATTGCCAGAATTGGACTCAAATGGGGCAGGCTTGCAAGCACCACATGAAGATGGTAAGTCCCAGATTTTAACCAGTCATCGTAGTATACTGCGTGACTCAGGTACATGTTTTTACATTGATTTTGCAAACTTCAAGAAATATACTGCCTGTTAAATTAGGCAAAAGTTTCTCCATTAGAAAGCTATGTATTTTAGCCACGTATTTCTTTCTACCATAATGCGTAGTTCACTTGATATGCAGAGAAGTATACTCGTATCTTTCAGATACTTTTTTATTTTCTTTTGAATTGCTATATTCAAGTATGTTTTCATTGTTAGATGTTCAAACTGTCATTTGCCTTATGAGGCCATAGTGGCATATTGGAGTATATTCATTTATTTTTATTTTAAATATATAATGCCTGATAGACTGCAAACCCAATTATGAGCAAGGAATAATAATAATATTATGTAATAAATAACATGCAAAATATTCAATTTAACATAATATGAAACAAAACAATGTTTTAACTTAATGTTGCCTTGATTACGATGTTAATTTGCCCATTACACGATTTAAAATATACTGGTTATTTCACTTGCCATTGATTTAATTGTTTTTGAGGTTCTGAGCGATACGTATTCCCTTGAATATCCGCTAGATGTGCTACGTGACAACGACCCTATTTTGGCTTACTTTTACAAAGAAAATATAAGAAAAGAATAAATCAAATAAAAAATTAAATATTCCTAATCTATGTTCATAAATTAGAAAATGAAATAACGAATATTTTTAAATATTTTTTATCAAAGGAACCAAAATAGAAAAAAAAAACAATAAAATATGAGTTTCATAAAACATTGTTCCTTAGAAAACTTGCGATAAGCCGCTCGTTTCTAACAAAAACACGTACGCTAAAATCATGTCTTATGAAACTTGTATTTTAATGTACCTACTAACCAGTTTCAGGATATTAAGCCTTTGTTTACATATGCAAAAGTAGGCTGGTAACAATGGTATAACTGTGTCTGTACGGTAATATTACCATACTGATATGTTAACAGCAGACTACAAAATGAAATGAAAGTATAATGCTCTTATTAATACATACAGATAACGTTCTTAACACGGTTTACTTTATTCTAAAATAATAAACATGCAGAATAAAGCAAATAATATGAAAATTTGTCATATTCACATAATGTCAAAATAATTGTTCTGTTCATCATATCATTCTGAAAGTAACATTAATGAAAGAAGGAACTTGCAGTCTAGAAGTGTTTATTTGATTTTAAACCGACGTTTAAAACTCAGTTTTATAAAAATTGTTTATTCACTTCTGTTCCATTTATATTTCACATAAATTTATCCATGTTTGTTACCGTTTTGTTACAAATATTTTGTGTTTTCTGACTTCATTTAACCGTGAAGATGATCACTGTATGATCGAAACGTCTGTTTAAAATTAAATAAACACTTCTATACTGTAAGTTCCGAATATTTTCTCTCTTCTTCATCAATTTCCAGTCGATCATCGTTACTCCAACATTAATGAGAGAATGTCAAAGAATAATATTTACTAATATTGTCTTCATTTTTTGAAACCGATAAATTATTGAAGAAACCCCGGATGTTATGAATCATAACAAGCCTTAGATGTCTTAAAATCCTCGCTCTACGACCTCAGATTTCAAACCGACATCTTCGATAGTTATAATACTCATAACAACAACTTTGTTTTCTAATATTAAACGTCTATGTCACGGATTCTCGTGTTAACCCTGTATAATTTATACGAAAATCTTAAACGTGGTCTGGACCACCTATTCTAACTAAGTTCTTCATCAAAATGAATCAGTATGAAAACAAATACCTTGTACCTCATATAATACGTATTACACACCGTTCTTAAGAACAAAAGAGAAACATATTTTGAACTGATAATAATGCCTTTCAGGTCGACCATGGATGGGATGTGCCATTTTCTGTCGACGAGCAGATTCAAGGAGTTACTACACCCCTCGAGTAGAATTGAACGACTTGCACGTCTCTCCTTATTTTCCGGACGGTACTTGGTGCCATCAAGAAAAAGGAACCAATTATTACTGTTTACATCATCATTGTTTACCTGAAGTAATTTTTATAAAGATGTTATAAGGAAATTTATATAATATGCTATTTTACAGAACTTCCAGTTCTCAAAATATTTTCTTTATGGAATGGGTGAAGATATTCCAATAGCCCAGAATGCCAATCCGAAGATACAGGTTCCTCCTGAACTCTATTCGTATCTTTCATTAAGCCCCGAGGGTAAACCTCTACAGACTTCTTTAAATCCTAACCAGATTAAACCTCCAAATGAAGAAGATTGGGAGACTGATGACTTTATTGAACTTCCAAAAAATTTGAAGGTTGATTCTGACTTATCTGACAACAAAGAGCTTAATTTTATTGATACTATGTACTAATTTAATATCTTATAATGGCCTATAATATAATTGTAAAGCACCATTTAACAAGGTAATAATTTTGTTAACAAATTTGTTTTTGTAATCGTATCAAACAGATATTATTCATAACGAAATTTGTAATGAAATAGATCATATTTCTTAAAACATTCATTTAAAATTTAAACAATTTATTACCAAATTTGATTTGTTAACAAAATTAAAACCGCATCAAACGGGCTTTAAATCACATTTGTTTTGTACTTTTTCAACACATAAATATGAGCATGAGCATATAATATTTATTTGTCTTGTCATTTTTGACATTGTCAAATTTTTATTTCAAAAATGGAACCAAGATTAACTGAAGACTTTTTATTATTATATTGCGAAAAAAATTCAGATTTGACGAAAAATTTAGTAATGAAAGGCAAAGATATGTGGCAAAAATATGAAACTCGCATAAAACCAAATGATATGGAAAAAATAAGCGACTTTTTACGTAAACATACAGAAATTATTGCTTTAGATTTATGCTACAATGATATTGGAGACGAAGGATTAGAAATTTTTCTAAATAAGTATTTAATATTTCCGAATAAACTACAACATTTAAATTTAATGTACAATGATATTACAGAGAAAGGCATAGCAAGTTTCGTTAGTCTGCCTTTCATAACTCTTAAGTCTGTACGACTGAATGGAAATAAATTTGGGACTGAGGGAGGTAAAAGTCTTGGTTTACTTTTAACATATACTGACACAATCCTTCATTTAGATATTGGGGAAACAGATCAGACTCTAACCAGTGTGGCATATTATGTTAAAGTATTGAGAGATCATTTAAATTCCAAATGTAATCTCCGCGTTTTGGATCTCTCTCGAGTAAATCCTAATTTCAATCGTTATCCATACGATAGTGGTCATTTTGCGGAAAGTATTGGTGAGATGTTGAGATTTAATACAAGTTTAATTGAAATCCACTTACAAAAAAATCAGTTTGACTGTCATGATTTGGAATTAATGATGATTGGATTTAAAGAAAATAGAACACTATTGATGTTAGACCTAGGCTATAACAGAATAGCAGACTATGGCATAGAGGTGATAGCAAAATATTTTATGTTACGAAGATCTCAATTACTTGGACTTAATGTAGCTGGAAATGGTATTGGAAACACGGGTGCAAGAGCTTTAAGTTTTGCGTTACCTTCCTCACGTATTCGATTACTTGATATTGGTCACAATAACATAACAGATGATGGAATGTTAGACATAGTAAAGACAATCAAAAAGCCCGTCCAGATGAGAATGTTGAATATTTGGGGAAATTCTTTCACTCACGAAACTAATAGAGTAATACAACGTTTAATTACAGCAAAAGTATTAGAGCAAAGATTCCTTGATGTAAAAATATACGAAGTGGATGGACTTCTATATACAGCATATTATCCGTCTTGTCGTTATAAACATCTTTATTACTCCGTTATGGATTATGCATGCCCAGTGGAGCTTAAAATCAAAAGAAACTACTTGCCTAGACCAACAGATAAGCCACGGATATTGGTGGACTTCAAATTTTACCCCAGAATTCTTCCAGTCACTAAAAGAGAGCCAACAGGTTTCAATGAAAAAGTTGAAAGATTCTATGGCAAGCCTCCTGAACCACTACCAATTGTTTATTATGGCGAATCTGATTATGGCGCAGAAATTGATGAGGAACCTAGTGAAGCTCCAACATTCTATGTATAGTCAAATTACTTCATATACTGACACAATCATTATTATTGCATGATTTTATTAAATTGTTCTACTGTACATAAACTGATTTTGAATTGAAATACATGTAATTTAAAATATATTTCACATTATTTCTCGTTTCTCCC
The DNA here is from genome assembly GCA_943142095.1 of Ophonus ardosiacus. Lineage (NCBI taxonomy): Eukaryota > Metazoa > Arthropoda > Insecta > Coleoptera > Carabidae > Ophonus > Ophonus ardosiacus. Next base: position 32,551,881 of record OW964831.1, on the reverse strand, counting down.
ACATTTTACGAAAATTACAGTTATTTTTAGCTAAGCTAAAGTCAACTTTTCTCAAAAGAACGAATTTTGAAATTTAATAAATATTTAGTTTAAGAATTCATTATTACGAAGACAATAGAATAGTAATTTATTTAATTAGTAAAGAAATGTGATAGTTTTCTACCGACAGCGAGTGTATTACCTTTACATGAACTTGTAAACATTCTTTTATGCTATTTTTCCGTGTTTAAGTACAAATAGTAGTAAAATAAATAATAACTTTGTTCGGAAAATAGTAATTGTATTTTATTTGAATATTAGTTCGTCCTAAGAACAAAAATTTATTTTCATAATTACGTTACTTGATGCATAGTTAAAATTTAAATTTTGTTTCAATGTTGATAAATATAATAAGGAGTAATCACTTTATCACAATATAGATTTTGTCGTATATTAAACATTAGTGTATTACAATTTAACGTAAAACTTTGACACTAAAACGTATTTAGGACGAACTATTATGATGAGGGGCAGGTATATAATACTTTTATCCGTAAAATAAAATCATAGTGGCCAATGAAAAATAGTCAATTATAAATCTATTTAAAAAAAATCTTTGTGGCCAGCACAAGACCTCTCTAGGCTACATAAGTATTATATTGCACTTCGCAATCGAACCGTCGTTTTATAACAAAAAATTACAGAACTTTACCCAAATATTGTTTTTTGTTATATTTTAACATGTCTTCTGCACAGATATAATTCTAATTATATCTATTTTTCATTGTATGAGGAAGTTCCTAAATGTCAGAAATTCTTCCAATTCATTAACCAGGTATTTCTATTGGATATATGCATTTTACCTATAATTTTAAATATTTAATTAATAAAACAATAAGAAAGATTAAATGTACTACCTAGAAAAAGCTATCAGAATGTCACTAAAACTGTTGATTTTTGACACTGACATTTGTAATTTATAAACTATGTTATAAACATTTGAATTTGTCCAGTGGTTTCCTTAGTGTCTTAGCCTCTTCGATTAGATTACTTTATATATTATAGTGTGTTTATCTCTAAATCTATACAAGATACGAGTATAATAAAAATTGTTAGTGTATTAGATGGAGAATTTTATGTTCTTCAATATTTGTAATCAAAAAATTCCAAAAAATAATATTTAGAAGAATTTTTCTGTGAAACTACTACTTCCGGTTGTCCAATTGTTACCAAAACCTTTTCAGCTCTTTCCAGGAATATCAGATTGAGGAATTCATAGTTAAACAGGTCTTAAGTCTTATAGTTTATCATACCACAACATAATTTATTTATAGAATTAATTAAAAAATATATTAATAATAGATGTAATTAGTATTTTTGTGTGTGTACCAGAAATGTTAAATACAGTATGAACTTATGTAGCCTAATATGGAAATGGTGAAAAATCTTGGGTTGTCCACAACAGATTTTTTGTTTTGAAATGTATTACGCACCATTAAATTGTGACCTCTATTTTATTTATTAATAATAAGAAAAATTAAATGTACCTTTTCCTCTGCACCAACGTAACTTAAATATTAAACTTGGCTTAAATTGACAATATTGCATCGAAATGAAATGTCAAAATTTCGATTTGCATTTTTTTGTTTAACCCTTGTTGGTGCAACTGGCCATAAAACTGTTGATTTTTAACACTGACGTTTATCTGTCAATTAAAAACTAGTTACAAAGTGCAAACATTTGAATTTGTCAACTGGTTTCCTTGATGTTACTAAAACCTTTTTACAAATTTAAAACTAGAGAAGAGATACCTGATAATTGGTCACAAATCCATGTGCATATGTTACATAAAAAGGGAGACTCCGAGATCCTTTAAATTATCGGGGCATAGCTCTCATTAACCCTCTATGTAAGCTGTTCGCAAATATATTATATTCTAGGCTACAAACTTAAAGACAATAATCTTTTATCTGAATTTCAAACGGGATTGCACATACATCGTGGAACTCAAGATAACATTTTCTTTTTAATGGCCATTATCAGACTCGATAAATTATACAAAACTTTGCTACAAACTATATAATGTAGGAATCAGTTCGAAATTTATCAGGTTGATGCAAAATATGTACGAGAAAGCTACTATTTATTTTAAAGATACGGGGTGAAAATAGCAGTAAAGTTCAGGTAACCCTAGGGATCTTTCAAGGAGAAATTTTGGCACCTATTCTCCTCTCAGTCTTTACCACTGATACAGAAAATTTCTCCTGTTAGCCTATGCGGACGACATTGTTGTTTGGATATTCAGAGATAGACACACAAAGAAAATTAAGTTTATTACACAAATACTGTGAAATTAATAACTTAGTAGTTAAAACTAGTAAAACTAAAATTTACGGACCAGACTTCTCAAGCATTATCTACAGCTAGTTTAGCCATCAGTAACGTAAAAACATTGGCAAAGGGGAAGTCCAATAATTGGGAAGAAAAGATTAAACTGTTTAACTCGATTATCAAACCGACTGCTTTATATTCCTCCGAAACTTAGGGTTTCAGGTACATAGAGAAAATTGAAACAGTCCAAATAAAATATTCAAAAATAATATTGCAATACCCTAGTTTCATGATAAGAATCGAAACGGGAGTCACACACATTAAAGTTGAAATTTGAACGAAAGCACTAAGTTGGTGGAAGAAACTAATAGTGATGAACTAAGACAGAATTCCTAAAATTCTTTTTAATCGTCTGCTGAAATTAGATTTATTTAAGCATAAGAAAGTAGAATATAATTGGGCTTCACATTTAACATTAATGCTCTACTAATAGGATTTGAAAATCAATGGAATAATTAAACATTCTCACAGACAGACATTTAATACTTGTATGAGAACAAAGTCCATATACAACAAAACAAAGATCTGAATTTATTATCTAATTCAAGATATAATGATATTTACCGACATATTAAATGTACAACAGATAGGGCAGTATATTTCAATATGGCTGCTCCCTTTACTTTTAAGCGCGTAATGACACAACTTCGACATTCATATAAAAATAGCCCAACAATCATTATAAAAAAATTCCAATATTAACTAGATGCGAAATCTATCTGCACAATTTGTAACTTCCTGGAATATGCTAAATGCCCTATATACTATCCAATGAGGCAGGTGTTCGACAACTTATCACCAAATAAAGTTACAAACATATTTTACTACGTGGTAAATGCTTCTTGTTCTCTGTATAGTAGAACTATAAATTTTTGTATAACAATTAAGCTTAGGTATACAGGGTGTATCAAGATAATGGAACAGTGCCGTTTATTCGTGTATGTGAAAAGATACAGAAAAAAGTGATTAGGATATTTTGTAAGGGATAGAGGGGGACACATTTTAGCATAAACTTTATTATCATAAATCCAGTGGTATTCAAACTATAGGGCATTATTATATATTTTTAAATGGCATTATATATATTTTATTAACTCATTAAATAGAGAATTTTGTTCTGAATTCAACTATATAATAATATCATACCCTTACATTGCGAAAAAATTTATAAAAATTAATTCAAAATTAGTATTTCATTTCTACTGTATCTAAGTAATCTGAGCAAACATTCAATCAATAAAACAAAAAATTTATTTTAAAAGTTGAATTTATTGCCAAAATCGTAGCTTACTTGAATGTAATAAAACTAAAATAAATTTTATTTTGTTTTATTGATTGAATTTTTGCTCAGATTACTTAGATAAAGTAGAAATAAAATATTAATTTTGAAATAATTTTTATCAAATTTTTCGCAATGTAAGGGTATGATATTATTATATCGTTGAATTCAGAATAAAATTCTCTATTTAATGAGTTAATAAAATATATATAATGCCATTTAAAAAAATATAATATTGCCCTGTAGTTTGAGTACCACTGGATTTAAGATAATAAAGTTTATGCTAAAATGTGTCCCCCTCTATACCTTACAAAATATCTTAATCACTTTTTTCTGTATTTTTTCACATACACGAATAAAATGCACTGTTCCATTATCTTGATACACCCTGTATATAATTATTTCCTATTTTATTATGTATGTATATCAAAAACTAAAATTTAATTAACGATCAACCAACACATTTTTTTATATTTGTAAAAAGTGTACACTTTAAACAAATACATCTAATTGAATTGAATATATTAGATATATGCACCATACCATAATATATTTTTAAAATTAATTAAAAAATATAAAAATATTTTAATAATAGATGTGATTAGAATTTTTGTGTGGGTACCAGAAATGTTAAATACAAATGTACTTATGTAGCCTAATATGGGAATGGTGAAAGGTCTTGTGCTAACCACAAAATTTTTTTATTGTTTTGAAATGTATTACCCACCATTAAATTATGATCTCTATTTTTTTAACACATACCTACCTATAATTTTCAATGTTTAATTAATAATAACAAAGATTAAATGTAAGTTATGTGAGAGATTCACCCTAATCATAATTGATAAGATAAATATTCCTTTGTTCTTTACTAGATGCTAAGCTTGCATATTATAAACATATATAACGCGCTTATCTATAAGACAAGGCATTCTGTGGCTATACTGTAACCATTTTATAACTGTCTCTTGTCAATAAAGTTTGTTTTTAAAAACGGTAATCTTTAATTAAATAATATAATTTGTACCTTCTCCGCTGCACCGACGTAACTTAAATATTAAACTTGGCTTAAATTGACAATATTGCATTAAAATGAAATGTCAAATAAGTTATAATATATTGCTGTCAAAATTTCGTTTTGCACTTTTTTGTTTAAGCGTAGCTTAAAAATTAATGAGGGTTCCCGAAGGAAAAATAATCGGACAAGCAGTCTGCAGCGAATTTATTTATTTCAAGCCGACGTTTCGACTAATACATTAATCTTCAGTCTTCTTCAGGGCAAGAAATAGTCTAAGAAGAAGATTAATGTATTAGTCGAAACGTAGGCTTGAAATAAATAAATCCGCTGCAGACTGCTTGTCCGATTATTTTTCCTTTGGGAACCCTCATCCATTCCTCAGTCGATTATCGCTCATTTCAATTAAGTTTTGTAGGTGCAACTGTCCATAAAACTGTTGATTTTTAACACTGACATTTATCTGTCATTTACAAACTATTTACAAAGGGCAAACATTTGAATTTGTCAACTGATTTCCTTGGTGTAGTTTGCACCGTTGGGACTGTGCGATTTATTCACGATTTAAAATATGTTGGTTATGCCACTCTTCGTGAAACGCGTGTCCAAGGTCATACGTGTTTTCTTGCCTTGTCCGCTAGAGGCACAACACAGACCACATACACTACTACATACTAGAGGCACAACGTGAGAACGGCCAATCTGTCAATCATTTTGAAAAGAATTAAAGAATATTTATAAAATCTCTCCCAAAATCTTTATAACATGAGGTAATTATTTTCATTTTATAATACCCTGTTATTTTAATTCTTGATCAAAGCGAATACAAATTTTGTAATTTGAAGTTGCATTTTGACACATGATAATATGATATATTTATTCTTTTCCTAAATTTTGTTTTAAAAAGTAAGCTAAAATAGTGCCATTGTCACGTAGCGCATCTAGCGGATTTTCAAGGAAACACGTATCACTCAGAACATGAAAAACAATGAAATCAATGGCAAGTGGAATAACAAGTATACCGTGGATTTATTACATCAAAATATTCTATATATTATATTCTTCATCTTTAAATCTATTTGTTAATTTAAATAAATTTACTATATGGAAGTAAATTTACTCTATCCTTTATAAAACCGGGCATTAGAATTTCATGTACTTTGTTATTTGTAAAAACATAAAATTTCAAATAATACCTATTTAGACGATTTTCAGCTCTTCCCAATAATGTCCGATTAAGGAATGCGTAGTTAAAACACACATATACACGCACGCACACACACACATCAACGTAAAAATGTTAAAATCTGATACTAGGGACCTTAAAACGTGCTTATTCACTAAAATCTGAATATCCGATTTTTAGCATGAATCCAGAATGCCTCTCTTAGCGAGAGGTAAAAAGCGCTATAGGTTTGTTCATGAAATAATTTTACAGGAAATATAGAACCTTTGGCAAAAAACTTTCTGGATGTGGAATTTGTACAAAATACGCATTATTGACGGAAGGTAATGTGATGGCCCCATCAGATTCTTTCACATTACATTCTTATTTTCTAATTTTGATTGTATTCCTGTTAAGAAATAAAAATTATTATTATTAAACTAAGCATAAATATATATTTTAATAAATGAATTTAAGGGTTACAACAAGTATATATGTATATACTATATATTATAATATATTAAAATTATATGTATATGAACAAATATTGTACGTATATAACATAATCTTAAGGTTAAATAAAATTTCATTATAGTACAGTACAAAATAAAACTCGCTCTTACAACATTCTTCAAATATTATAATATGCAACATACGCAGGATAAAATTCATCATCATAATACTTCACCAGCACGTAAGATCCGTTTCCAGTAGTAGTATCACATCCCTTGTCAGGAATACTTGTAAAGCAACTACCTCCACAGGAACTTCCCACCAGAACATTGGCTAGTATCATCGCTCTTGCCATGCCATTAGATCTACTACATTCTTTATTCGCATATTGTGGGCAAGTAGAAAAGCTTACCCCTTTTCCAAATTTTACGCGACGGGCCATTCTGTAAAAATAAATGTTTTTATTTTATAATATTTTTTGCAATATTAATAAATTGTCGAGTCATTTCGAAAAGATTTTTTTTAACGACTCTTAAGTCATGAGCACACTAATGTTTCCAAAAAGATCTATATTTGATTATTCTTACCTCCAATCCAAGTTGTTTTCCGTAATGGACGGTATATTAAATGCTGCTGTTGCATGTAATAATTCTCGTTCAGGATTGCAAAAGCCAAGAAACTTATATTCAAGTTTTCGTATTTGGTATCGCTGATATAAATATGGATTTTGAATCCGAGTGATGCGTTTGAGACCTATAAGTGAAAAACCCGAGAGCTTGGATTTCACATAGCTGTATTCAGAAGAAGAAGAAATTAGATCTACTTCTTTTACTTCTTCGTACTGAGATGTCCACGAATATGGAGTTCTTAGAATAGTGGATAGATTCATCTAAAATAATTTATTCGGTTATTTTTGTGAAGATTTGTTCCTAATTAATCAAAAATTATCTAGTATAAGAAAAATAAAAATACTGTATAATTGATTTTAGAGTACAGCCTACGGATTTTTATTTATTTCTCATTATTAATAAATAAAAAAAAAACTTATTTTTCATAAATATTAAATATTTTTCTATTTTGCGTCTATAACAAAGCTAAATTTTACAGCTAGACATGCGACGGATATCCGACGGTACCACTAAAATCCGGCTGATCCGAATTAAAAACTGAACTTATGATTCGGCCAAATTTCTTTAGAAAGTAAAAAATAACATTTTAAAGTAAGAGAAAAATAATACGTATGATTATTTGCTAATAATAGTAATATATTTTTAATATCTAGAAATTGGTTTAAAGGATCAAAGAGATTTTAAATATACAAAAAAAAGAATTTGAGAAAAATTCATTGCCTTCGCAGGAATTTGAACCGTGGACCTTCCCTTATCTAATGGAACGCTCTAACGGCTCTAACCAACTGAGTCACATGGTTTGTTCCCCTTCAACGGGATTAATTTCGGCACAATGAGGTCCTCCACCCTATTTGTTTTTATTTTAAATGGAAGTTCGTTTAATTTGAAGAAATTCTTAGTAATAAAAAGTATTAATTGTTTTTAATGTCAATATGACGTCACGATGACACTCCTATCTTTCTCTCGTTCCGCACCAGACTATAGTACGATGTAAAAGAAACAACATGCAATAATGTGACGTTACACACTGACAACAAAATTCAAATACCTCGTAAAGCAATTATTAAAAAAAATGTTTTTTTTATCTTAATCGTTATTTATTGAGTAGTACTACAAAGTGTAAATTTTATTATTTTTTGTTATGGTGGTTTTCGCGATGTTTTATTTCATTGCGAACATTTGAAAATTCTCAATTTTCGAATAAATCACTTCATTTAAATTTCTTCACAAATTTTTAACTTTAACTTTAATTGCTTATATTTTTGTAGTTATTGAAGATATCTTTCTGATTTTTTCAGATTATCATTGATTTATGTTTTCAAAATGTGTTTATATAATAAAAATATCGTATTTGTTTCTAAAATAATAAAAAGTAACATTCGAACACGTTTGTTCAGGATTTTTCAGCACAAAAAAAACGTTATTGTCTACAATAAATTTGCTTGTTTGAAGATAATCGCTATCTCCCTTAGTAACGGAAATCGGAAATATTTGCTGACTCATTCTCGTCAACTCGCCTTATCAACCTCTGTATATAATACAGTTATTCTAATTTTATTCTATAATTTTACTTGCATTTTGTTGGAGCAAGTTGGCAGCTTCAACATTCTGCACTTTGTGGAAAAAGCAAAATAAAAATAGAATTTGTTACAAACTCAACAACAAACCATACTACTGAATTTTAAATATGTGCAATAATTTAATTTATTTGCCTTTTCTTATTATTTTTTTTTTTTTCTAAAATCTGTTATAAAAAATCTGATGTGGCCAGCCCATAACCTCCCGCTGGGTATTTAACCACGCAGTATAAAGAAAGCAGCCATTATGTTCAAATATTTTTGCATTCATACATAATTTTTATTTTACATTTAACAAATATATCATTCACAAAATAAATTTCACAAATATTGATAAAAATAATAGAAACACTTAACAAAAATCAAAATAGTACTTGCATCTTGACACAAAGTCTTTTCAAACCCGTATTCTGGAAGCCAATGAAGCAAATCAATAGTAATTCTAATATATTTATGTACGATTGAAAATATATTATTTTTATTATTATTAATTTTATTAGATTCAAATACATATATTATTACTACATACTCCTTAACCCGGTTTCACTATTAATTTTAATGTAATTGCAACCTGACAGTGACATTTGTTTAAATGTCAAAATTGTTATTAAAATATTATTTTTGTTTGAGGCATAGGCAAAATGATATATGAAAATAAATTGTATTATTAATTTATATTTAAAGTTATTTAGAGTTATTTACTAAATGCTATTATCGTAGAATTGAAGATTGTACCATTATATTTCATTATTATTAGTAAAAGTTGCTGAAAAATTATATTCAACGAATTTTTTTCAAGAAAAACTGTTAAAAACTTGTACAAGTGATACTTCCGGTTATCCGATATACACGGAAAACTAATCAGCTCTTCCCATATTAGTGTAGAATGGATATACAAAATTTCAAAATTTTCTGATTGATAGTATTTGAGTAATCGTGTCCACCAGATCCACACACACATACACACATACACACACACACATGCATACCCACAGACATCATTGTAAAAATGTTAAAATCGGGTTCTGGGGACATCAAAACGTGCTTATTCACTAAAATCTCTATATGTGATTTTTAGCACGATCCCTATACCTCTCTTACCTAGGGTAGCGGGAGGTAAAAAATGTAATTTTATAAGAGTACACAAATGATAAATTACTTGGATAATAAAGCCATAATGCTATGATGATTTTATGTATTTGTGTGGTTTTGTAACAAAAGCAGATAAGTCAATTTCATGGAACATACAAACAAAACTGTGAGAAATAGAATGTCTCTGTCGAAAACAGATTTATTACTTTTTTCAATTTATTAATTTCAGCTTTTACTAACTCTCAAATTTTGCTAAAAGAAATGTGAATATCTAATTTTCAATAAGAAATTTTTTAATTTGAAATATTTAATAAAATGACATATACCTAGGAATCAGTTTTTGCCATAAAACCATGAATTTATTATGGGCGTTTTTTGGCGTTGAACCAGTTTCGTTATGTTTTTAAAACTATTTCGTATATGACGTCATAAAGGTTGTTGAATGAAATCGACAATGTCCATTTGCGTTCGAAACACACACAAGATTTTTTCTACAGTCGCCACAATGGGGTCGTCCACCATAACAAAAAATAATAAAATGTACACTTTGTATTTACAGTACTACTCAATAAAACTTTCGTTTTAGTAAATTTTATTTTTTTATTCCTTTACACAGCAGTAGGGCATTTTGTTTGGTTATATAATATACTGACAAAGCAGTCCTGCTTAAACGTTGCCATTAAGTATGTAGACAAGTGACATTCCTCAACAGCTTTTAAGTCTCAGAAATTAGTTTTAAAACATTTCAAAAGAAGATTTGTTGGGAGAATTTGAAAGCTTTGGCAGTTCATGTCACCAGAAATCAATTTGACAGTTCTAAACAGCTTTTAAGTCTCCCAAAAATTAAATTTAAAATATTGCAAAAGAAGATTTTGTTAGGAAAATTTGACAGCTTTGGTAGTTTTTAAGTCACCAGAAATCAATGTGACAATTTCAAACAGCTGTTAAGTGTCCCTAGAAATTAGTTTTATAACATTCCAAAAGAAGCTTTGTTGGGAGAATTTGACACCTTTGGCAGTTTTTAAGTCACCAGAAATCAATTTGACAGTTCTAAACAGCTATTAAGTCTCCCATAAACCAGTTTTATAACATTCCAAAAGAAGATTTGTTGGGAGAATTTTACAGCTTTGGCAGTTTTAAGTCACCAGAAATCAATTTGACAATTTTAAACAGCTGTTAAGTGTCCCAGAAATTAATTTTATAACATTCCAAAAGAAGATTTGTTGGGAGAATTTGACACCTTTCGCAGTTTTTAAGTCACCAGAAATCAAATTATCAGTCTTGAACAGCTGTTAAGTCAAAATCGACCGGGAATTACAAAACCTGAAAGTAGGCTTCCGGTTTCTTGACTGCATCTTGAAAGCGTTTATTGTGAACGAACCGAACTAGCGCCAAATTTAAATAGCTGTCATTTGTCTTATTCGAAAACTAGAAAATTTAATGATGTGATTTTGTTACATATTCCTGTTTTATGTATTTAAAGTAAAAAAAAAAAAAATACGGCTTGTTCCTGGTCGAAGAAGAAAACAACTGATACTACAGTGCCAACAGTTGAAGATCTATATCCTTAAACACCACATAGATCCATTGATCGCGCAGTTTCTGAGGAATATGTTGAAGTATTAAAAAACGAATTAGTCAAATTTGGAAAAGCAGTGGGTTTTAACCATTCCATAGTTTACGGTGGAAGAAATTCAGAAAACAAGAAATATTACTAGGCTAAAAATACAAGTAGAAAGGGCCATAGGAGGAATTAAAACTTTTCAGATATTACATATGATTGCTTTTTTTAATGCCCCACGCAACATTCATCCTTGAAGTTTGTGGGGCTTTGACAAATTTTCGATACCCGCTTACAAGGAAGGCGAAATATTTTACAATGAACAAAGTATGTAATCGAATTTTTGTAAATATGTACAAAGGCTTTTAATGAATACGTGTTACAAATTTATAGGGTATGTACGAGATGCAAAACAGACTTTACTAATAAACTCAAAAATGGTAATTATCTTTCTTAAATTCGTTAGCTGTTACGATCTCTCACTACAATTTTGTTTATTTTATTTTTGTATCCCCTACATATCCTATAAATTTGTAACACGTATTCATTAACACTATATTATTTATACGTACGTGACAAATATATTTGATTATATGATAATCTACTTTTCAAATTTTGCATACCTGCTTCTTTTATTTTCCATCTCCATTATTTTTCATATGCATTATTCATTTTATTAATTGATTATATTGCAAAATATTGTTATAAAATTAGCTTTATAAGAAATAATTTTTAATTCTAAAAAAGTTGTATTTACACTTCACAGATAACAGCTTTGATGACAGCTATTTAAATTTGGCGCTAGTACGGTTCGTTCACAACCTCTTTCAAGATGCAGTTAAGAAACCGGAAGCCTACTTTCAGGATTTGTAATTCCCGGTCGATTTTGACGTCATCACTTTCGGAGTCAATTTTAAACAGCTATTAAGTGTCCCAGAAATTAGTTTTATAACATTCCAAAAGAAGTTTTGTTGGAAGAATTTTACAGCTTTGGCAGCTTTTAAGTCACCAGAAATCAATTTGACAATTTTAAACAGTTGTTAAGTGTCCCAGAAATTAGTTTTATAACATTCCAAAAGAAGATTTGTTGGGAGAATTTGACACCTTTGGCGGTTTTTAAGTCACCAGGAATCAATTTGACAGTTTTAAACAGCTGTTAATTCTCCCAGAATCTAGTTTTATAACATTAAAGAAGATTTGTTGGAAGAATTTTACAGCTTTGGCAGTTTTTAAGTCACTAGAAATCAATTTAAGAGTCGTTTCAAACAGCTTTTAAGCAGTACGGCATTTTGCTTGGTTAAACATCTTTCTATATAGACTGTAGATAAAATAATTTTTACAATTTGTACTGCGGAGTGTACTTTCAAATTACGAGCGCGCGAAGTTTCTCTGCGTCAACTTCATGGACAAGATTTGAACGTTTATATTAATTTATAAAATACCTAATCAATAAAAATTTTTTTGTATAAATATAAACGTATCTATCACAAAATAATCTTTAATGGATATTATATTATTAAGATTTTGAAAAATAACAGCTATATTATTTACATGCAAATAAACTTATAATACATTTGCCTGTACAGGTAAATATGTAAGTATTTTAAATGAATAAAAATTACTTGGCAGGAGTGGCGTGAGAGGAACAATGTGTTGACCACATAGGATTTTATATAAGTTTAAATAGGTATAACTCTTATGTTTAAATCATTTATTTATCAGTATAAAATAAAGTATGGAAAGAGATGTGATAAGTCACTCACCTTTAATAAATTTTCTTGAATGGTAATATTACCTTATTGTCGATACCAAGCGGACATCAAACAACAAATACGCACAACTGCATTAACAACAATGAATCATTCAAGATGCAAGTCAGCAACCAGTGCCAGTCAGGAAATACACACATCGATATGTATGCATTATTTCGGGGAAACACATACTTCCATATCAGTCGTACCAAACTAAAAATGTATATAAATGTTTATTATGAAGTATAGTAACTAGAACTAAGATGAGATGTCGCTGGTAATGAATCAATAAGCATATTTAATGAAAGCGTAAGCGCATAGATGGCAGTTCAGGCTATAGTGCTTACAAGTACGTATTACAAGTTACATTCTTTCGTACGAAGGAAGAAGAATATAGAAACTATTGTGTTGTGTGTAATAATGGCTTTTCTGGTTGCATAAGTATGACCTTTACGATAATACTCGTACTCTCGTACAAAACCAAATATAAAATAAGGCAATTGACTCCGAAAGCGTGACGTCAAAATCGACCGGGAAGTACAAAACCTGAAAGTAGGCTTCCGGTTTCTTGACTGTATCTTGAAAGAGTTTATTGTGAACGAACCGGATTAGCGCCAAATTTAAATAGCTGTCATTGGTCTTATTTGAAAACTAGAAAATTTAATGATGTGATTTTGTTACATATTCCTGTTTTATGTATTTAAAGTAAAAAATAAACTAAAATATATGCGTAATTTGTTTCAAGAAACCTTATATTGAAGTAAATTTTAATAAATTCCAAGAAATAATGTTATTTGTGGCTATGTCATTCTTCAGCGAGGACGAAAAGATTTTCCTCTGATTCTATAGTTATCGACCTAGGTTATTGTTCAAAGGGTTGGTATTCTGCACCTGATCACTTATTCTGTCCGTTCTTACTTTCAATTCAGTTCGTAGTAGCCAAATTTGGAAAAGCAGTGGAATTTAATCATTGTAAAGTTGCGAGTCACTTTCTCGCCGGTGATTTAATTCTCGCCGAGAGAGGTTTTTTAGTAGCCGAACTTACTTACCACCAGTCGTTAATTTTTAATGATACCATAGTTTATGATAGAACAAATTCAGAAAACAAGAAATATTACGAGGGTAAAAATACAAGTAGAAAGGGCCATAGGAGGAATTAAAACTTTTCAGATATTACATATGATTGCTTTTTTTAATGCCCTGTTCATCATTCATCCTTAAAGTTTGTGGGGCTTTGACAATTTTTTAATACCCGCTTATAAGTCGAAATATTTTACAATGAACAAAGTATGTAATCGAATTTTTGTAAATATGTACAAAGGCTTTTAATGAATACGTGTTACAAATTTATAGGGTATGTACGAGATGCAAAATAGAGTAACTTTTATTAATAAATTCATAAAATGGTAATTATCTTTCTTAATTTTCGCTGGCTGTTACGATCTTTCACTACAGTTATTAATCTTGTTTATTTTATTTTTGCATCCCCTACATACCCTATAAATTTGTAACACGTATTCATTAACACTCAATATTATTTATACGTATGTGACAAATATATTTTATTATATGATAATCTACTTTTCAAATTTTGCATACATCTTTTATTTTCCATGCCCAATATTTTTCATATGCGTTATTCATTTTATTAATTGTATATATTGCAAAATATTGTTATAAAATAAGCTTTATAAGAAACAATTTTTAATTCTAAAGTTTTATTTACACTTTATATCTATCAGCTTTGATGACAGCTATTTAAATTTAGCGCTAGTACGGTTCGTTCACAACAAATTCTTTCAAGATGCAGTTAAGAAACCGGAAGCCTACTTTCAGGTTTTGTAATTCCCGGTCGATTTTGACGTCATCACTTTCGGAGTCAATAGGTGCAATAAAGTAAATAAGTTATATACATATTATGACAAAAACGTAAAGTTTATAATTTTCATTTTGATAATGGTTATATTTAACCGTATTTTGTATTAAAATTTAATAAAGTTTAAAAATAAGAGTAATTCCATTAAAAAAAATCTGTTGTGGCCACCACAAGACCTCTCGCCATTTCCATTTTATGTTATATAAATAATGTATTGCACTTCGCTACCGAACCGTCGTTTTGTAACATAAAAATTACAGAACTTTACCCAAATATTGTATTTTATTGTATTTAACATGTCGTCTGCACACATACAATTCTAATTATATCTTCTTTCTATTGTATGAGGAAGTTCCTATCTCAGAGATTCTTCCAATTCATTAACAAGATTGGCGGTATTTGTAATGGATACATGCAGGTTACCTATAATTTTAAATATTTAATTAATAAAACCATAAGAAAGATTAAATTTACTTCCCAGAAAAAGCTTTCAGAATGTAACTAATCTTTTGATTTTTGACACTGATATCTGTCATTTAAAAATTATGTTATAAACATTTGAATTTGTCAACTGGTTTCCTTAATGTAGTTTCGCCTACTCGACTTATTATATCCCGATATTCTATATATTATAGTGTCTTTATCTCTAAATTTATAGAAGCTATAATAAAAAATTTAAATGTATCAGATGTAGAATTTTGTTCTTTAAAAGGCGTAATATCAAAAATTTGCAAAAAATAATATTTAGAAGAATTTTTTTAAAAAACTACTACTTCCGGTTGTTCAATTGTTACCAAAACCTTTTCAGCTCTTCCCACGAATGTCAGATTGAAGAAACTGCAGTTAAATATTTTTTAAGTCTTATAGTTTTTGAGGAATCGTCCCTCCAACATCCATACATACACACACACACACACACATACACACATCCACACACACACACAGACATCATCGTAAAAATGTTAAAATCGGTTTATATGGACCTTAAATCGTGCTTATTCACTTAAATCTCGATATGTGATTTTTAGCATGAATCCAATACCTCTCTTAGCGAGAGGTAAAAAAATCTGTTGTGGCCAGCACAATACCTCTCGCCATTTCCATTTTATGTTATATAAGTATTGTCTTCCACTTCGCTATCGAACCGTCGTTTTATAACAAAAATATTACAGAACTTTACCCAAATATTGTTTTTATTGTATTTAACATGTCTTCTGCACACATACAATTCTATCTATTTTTCATTGTATGAGGAAGTTCCTAAATGTCAGAGATTCTTCCAATTCATTAGCAACATTGACGATATTATGGATATATGCATTTTACCTACAATTTTAAATATTTAATTATTAAAACAATAAGAAAGATTAAATGTACTTCCCAGAAAAAGCTTTCAGAACGTTACTAAAACTGTTGATTTTTGGCACTGACATTTATCATTTACAAACTATGTTATCATTTGAATTTGTCAACTGGTTTCCTTAGTGTCTTGACATCTGCGATTAGATTATTCTATATATTACAGTGCCTTTATCTCTAAATCTATACAAGATATAATAAAATTTTTGAATGTATCAGATGTAGAATTTTATGTTCTTCAATAATAGTAACAGAAATTTTCAGAAAATAATATTTAGAAGATTTTTTTAAAAGAAACTATTACTTCCGGTTGTCCAATTGTTACCAAAATCTAATCAGCTCTTCCCAGGATTGTCAGTTTGAGGAAACTGCAGTTAAATATTTTTTAAGTCTTATAGTATTTGAGAAACCGTGGTTCCAACATCCACACACACACGGACATCATCGTAAAAATGTTATAATCGGATTATAGGGACCTGAAAAAGTGCATATCCACTAAAAACTGGATATGCGAATTTTAGCATTATTCCAATACCTCTCTTAGTGAGAGGTTAAAAATGTTCACGTGCCATTACAAATTAAATTAAAATAAATGTAATTTAAAATATATTTCGTATTGTTATTCGCAAATTTTACAAAAATAAGTTATATTTACTTAAATCAACTTTCCTAAAAGGAAAATATAAATTCTGACATTTGTTAAATATTTAATCTAAGAATTCAGTAGGTACCACGACATGTCGGCAATAGAAACTTTATTTGTTTATCTATTTAGTTTGTTTATCTTTGATATATATTTTTCGTAATACCATACTGTTATTATGACATAACAGGACAAAAACAAAAATGAAAAGATAGAAATAACGGCCTAGAATTAAGGGTCATCAGAAAAATAACAGCATATTGATGGAGTGTTGTCTAGGAGAATTTATAAATTAACCAAAAAAGTTGTTCAGTATAACAGATATAGAAGAATTTTATTATTTCTAAATGTTTAAATTTTATGTTATTACGAAAAATCTTGAACGCCACACGGCCGATATGCAAATAACGAACTCGACTGATTATAAACCTCAGTCGCGTCCGTTATTTGCCTCATATCGGTCTAATAACGTTAATAACTATTATTTGTTACTCACTTGTAAACTTCATTTATTGATACCGCCTACTACTTTTGAAAATTAATGTTTACTAGTTACTAACTTGTAAAATTCGTTGCTAATTTGCAAAAATTTTACAAGTTAGTTACCACGTTAGTAACGTTGATGTGAAAATTGTGTTTTTTTACTGTCATACATATTAAAAATAAGTGTCAATTGCAACTGAGAGGTTTAGGTTATAATTTTATATTTGATTTACGAGTAACAAATAAAATATTATACAATACATGCCAAGGTAGATTTTACTGCCTCAAGGAGGGGACAAGCTCACCTGCTCGGCTCGCCAGTCATTTCCTCCTTTCAGCAGTAAAAATCGTTTTACCTGGCTTGTAATGTAAAAATACTATAAGGGTCCTAATAAACAATGCAAGTTTTCGACCTTGGGGGCCTTCGGGAAGCACCGCCAACTTTGAAAATAAGACGCAAAAAAGCGGTTTTTTCAAAATATGTCTTTACCTATATGCATTAGGGCAAAAATAGTTATTTTTGAATTTATTTAGAATAAAATATTTGTTTCTATTACCAATAGATAATGAGATGCAGTGCTTCAAACAGAACAAATTTTTGAAAATTTAGATCATATTTTATTATATTTTTTTACAAATTACTTTTAATTATTCATTAATTATTATTATTTAACTACTATACACACACACACACACATATATATATATATATATATATATATATATATATATATATATATATATATATATATATGTGGAGTGTAATCGTCACTGTTTCGATTAGTTAAGGAGGAAAATATCGTGGGTGTGTCAGTGGATTGTGGGCTTTAATTAAAGTTGATTCTTTTAAAATCTGTCAAGCTTTCGTGTATTTAGTTTTTACACATCATCAGGACAGTTTTGGTGAAGTTGTTTATAAGTCATTGATTTTATAAAACAGAAGAATTTTTACATTATTTTAGTTAAAATTTACAAAAATAAAACTTATAATAATTTTGACTAAATCACATGTTAAAGTACGTTGTAGTTGCGCAACAAGTTATAACTTGTTTACTACTTTAACATGTGATTTAGTCAAAATTATTATAAGTTTTATTTTTGTAATTAAAATAATGTCAAAATTCTTCTGTTTTATAAAATCAATGACTTATAAACAACTTCACCAAAATTGTCCTGATGATGTGTAAAAACTAAATACACGGAAGCTTGACAGATTTTAAAAGAATCAACTTTAATTAAAGCCCACAATCCACTGACACACTCACGATATTTTCCTCCTTATATATACGGTATGTCCCCGGATTGAGTTTACAAGAGGAAAAAAAAATTTATTTTTGATTTTACGAAAAAATGCCAAGGGAAGAAAAATTTTTGCTTGAATTAAAAAGCATGTTTCAGTTATTAAAACTTTTAATTAATGTAAGGTTCTTTTATTATAACGTTTTTTCGTATTTTGTCCTCCTAATAATACAGTTATTACATTGAATCTAACATGATTTTAGTTAGCTTTGAAATATTGACAAATGATTATTAATTCTAATTTCAGAAAAAAGAAAACGGCGAAAATCATAATACTTGTTATTTATTCAATTAACTCTTTTTTATCTGAAATTAGAATTAATAATCATTTGTCAATATTTCAAAGCTAACTAAAATCATGTTAGATTCAATGTAATAACTGTATTATTAGGAGGACAAAATACGAAAAAACGTTATAATAAAAGAACCTTACATTAATTAAAAGTTTTAATAACTGAAACATGCGTTTAAATTCAAGCAAAAATTTTTCTTCCCTTGGCATTTTTTCGTAAAATCAAAAATAATTTTTTTTTTCCTCTTGTAAACTCAATCCGGGGACATACTGTGTATATATATATATATATATATATATATATATATATATATATATATATATATATATATATATATAAAACTATATTTTTAAAATTATGTAACTTCCACAATTTTTTGCTAGCGCAATCTATTAGTAACCGCAAACTATCTACCTACTTTGATTTAATAAATATTTTCATATACCATTTACACTCCGGAGTGTACCTTTTAAATTGTGAGCGCGCGAAGTACGACTCGCGTCAACTTCGTGGACAATATTTGTACTTTATGAAAATGTACGAGGCAAGATATGTACAGGGTGATGTATGTGCATTAGGAATTTGTATAAGACAAGAAATGTACAATACAATATTTGTATGTTATGAAAATGTACAAGGCAAGGTATGTACAGAGCGATCTATGTACATTATGAAACAATGTGTGTTCCCGCTTTTAGTACTAAGGAAACGAATCACAGCGCGTATTTCACAGTCGGCGGGATTCTCAATCGGAGGAGGCATTTCAAATACTCACTAAAGATTAGTAAAGACGCCGAATGACAATGTAATAACATCTGTCGCTTGTCAACAGAGTGCGGTACACAGTGCGCATGTGCCAAATGCCGACCGCGGCGCTACAGCGGCGGAATTTCAAAACGGTACTTACTTAAAAAACACGCCTCGTATATTTACTTCGTTTAATTGAAAAAAAAAGCAAGTAGCTCAATTTTTCCTTGGCCCTTGGCAACCAACGTTGAGCATACAAATTTTCTCGGAAACCTAGTTTGTTTCCAGTATAATCACATCACGCAATTAAACTGCAATACCACTTCCTTGTACCGCAGCTCATACATTCTAGCAATTACTTAATATTGCAAAAAAATAATTTGAAGGTTACAGATCCGCCACTCTTGATCGTCTGACGTGTGATAGATACTAGAAAGTACTTTTAATAGATCTGAAAGTGCTCACAAGCATTTTCAGGCGACTTCAAAGCACTTTCTAATGGCTTCTAAGCTCTAAGCCTTATTAAAGTACTTCGAGCAATCATAAAGGCTTACTTACTTACTTAATCCTGCACCTTTCTACCCTCACGAGTGTAAGGTGTTCCCCCGGCTTGCGGGGGAGGGGGTTGAGTTCTGGTTCGTTGGTCTTCTCCATATTTCTTTCCACTCTGTTCTATCTTGTGTTGCTGTCTTCGTTTCTTCCCAAGTTAGACCACTTCTTTGCGCTGCATCCTTTACTTCTTCCACCCACGTTCTTCTTGGTCCTCCTCGTGGTTTCTTTCTTCCAATTTTTGCTTCAAACACCTTTTTAACTATTCTCTCCTCTCCCATCCTTTCTACATGACAATACCATCTCAGCTGTCCTTCTGCTATCTTATCTTCTATTGATTTTACTTTTAAGTTTTGTCTGTAGGTTGTGTTTTCAATTCTGTCCAGTCTTGTTTTCCCCTCTATTTTTCTCAAGAATCTCATTTCGATGGCCGTAATTTTTTCGTTTTGTCTTTGCGTTAATGTCCATGTTTCAGCTTCGTGTATGAGTATAGGTGTCACTACTTTCTTAAATATTTGTACTCTGGTCTCTTTTGTTATCCTTTTTTTGCCTCCTGTTGTTTTTCTTTCTTTTATTTCTTCATCAAATCTTCCATCTTCTGAAATCATTGACGCCAGGTATTTAAATTTTTGGACTTGCTGTAGATTCTCATTTTTTAGTTGTATCATGTGGTGTTGTTCATTTCTTTCTAGTATCATGGTTTTCGTTTTTTCTTTATTGATCTTCATGTTTAATTTTTGTAGCGCTTTATCATATATTTCTATATTCCTTGTTAACGTTTTTTCGTCTTCTGCTATGATGACCATGTCATCTGCATAGCATAGTTCTGCTACTTCCACTCTTCTCAATTTCCAATGTCCTATGTAGTATTTCTTTACTTCTTTCTGTCTCTTTTATTCCTTCGTCAAGAATTAGCGTAAACAGAAGCGGGCTCAAAATGCATCCTTGTCTTACAAAGCACTAAGTCCTCAAACTAGAAAAGACTTCAGAAACAGTGCTTTGAGCACTTGAGTGCTCGAAGCACTTTTTCAAGCACTGTAATCGCAAGCATTGTCCAGCTCTGGGCAAAACTAGTTATTTTTGAATTTGTTGAGAATAAAATTTCTCTACAACTTTCATCAAATATATTTTTTTCTATAACCAATAAAAAGCGAGCTACAGCGCTTCAAACAGAGCAAATTTTTGAAAATTTCCTTAATGCTTCATTTAGATCATATTTTATTATATTTTTTACTTTTTTACAAATTACTTATAATTATTCATTAATTATTATTATTATTTAACTACTATACAAATTATATTAGCTCTGTTCGATGAGAAGTGCTTGAAGTGTAGAGCAGAATAGTGCAGTGCAATGTAGTGTACACTAATACAGTCTGATTCTTGTGGTTTCATAAAACACACTAGTGTATATTTGGGCAAGTTTGCTCAGCTGTGAGTAATCAAGCCAAGCATAGCCAAAGGTGTAAAAAGTTAGGTTGTTTATAAACACAGTCATATCATAAAGCTGCAAAAAAGTGACTGCAGAAATGTCTGTTTTAAAGAGCTTAGTGAACTAATAAACGATTCTGACGAAGATCAATCATCACTTGATTCTTCATCAGATTCAGAGACAGATATATTAATTCTTTATATAGCAAAACAAAATTTTAGGTTAAATAAACAGATGTGTAGATAGGATAGAATTAAAATGTCTACCGAACAACATTTAACTACCCCCACTCCTAGTCTGCACTTTTTACACTACCTCGCGAGTCAGGTCAGAAAAGTGAGCACTAGTTCTTAAAATTTTTGTCATCGAACAGCCTGCCAGAAGCTGCCCGTTTCTCATAAAACATGTTAGTGCAAGAAAGTTAACACTAGGGCGGCCTAGTACATGTCATCGAACAAAGCTATTATTAAACTTTACCCTTAGTCAGCATTCCTAAGAGTAGTTGTGTTTCATAATTCCTCCCCGACAAGTTTAAACTTTACACAAGTTTTACAAATTTTCGGTTATTCTCTCTAAATCATTTAATTCTATATTATTTCTTACTTGCTTAGATTTACTATTCTTGTAACATTGATATACGATTTTTATAATTATAGTGAATATTATTACAACAAGTATAATGTAAATTATATAATAATGATAAGTGTTACTTCCGTAATTATGGATCTCTTTTATTTTTTGTAATTGTGGGAATGAAATGTTTAATTCTTTTAATGGTTTTAAATTGATTTTATTTATTTTTGTATCAAAATTTTAGAGTTGAACATTACTTAATTCTAATTCTTTATAAGCTGTTGAAATTCCATTAAATGTCCATTGATTTACTTTACAATTTCCATCGTTAATAAGTCTAAAGATTCCTTGAAAATTTTTCTTTATATTTTTGTTCCTACAATTTATTTCTAATTCTTGGTTAACTGGGGAAGTGATTATAATATTATCGGTATTTGGAATTTGTATTACAGTGTTTTTTTGTATATTTTTCAATTATTTCACAGTCATCATTATTTTCCCTTAATACTATATTATGAATACAATTATTAACTTCTATACCTTTTGTTTGACAATAATTCATATTGTTAGGTTCTTTACTGAATTTTTCTATTAGTATGTTTTTATTCTGTTTATTTATGTAATGTGTCGGTGGTTCTGTTAATTCGTTTAATTTTTTATGATGGATAAAAGGAATTGGGTATAACTGATAAAGAGGATAGGAGTTTTGTGAAAGTTCTGGTTCTATTATCAACATGTGGATTTGTTCGTTCTCGAGTCTACAATATGTGGTTATCTTATCTACTTGTAACCAGATATCTTTGTTGCCTGTGATTTGAATTAAATCGTCGTGATTGATGATAGTAATGTCTAATTTATTTAATGAACAAATTACTAACATTAGTTCTAAATGTTTACAAAATTCTGACAAGTTTTGAATGATTATTAATAATTTATTAATTTTTACTTCTGCATCGATTAAACTTTGCAATGTTTGTTCTTTATTTAAAGTATTTATTATGACCTGGAGATATTCTGATAATTTGTTTTCGTTTAGCTTTATTTGTTC
The DNA here is from genome assembly GCA_943142095.1 of Ophonus ardosiacus. NCBI lineage: Eukaryota > Metazoa > Arthropoda > Insecta > Coleoptera > Carabidae > Ophonus > Ophonus ardosiacus. The sequence goes on along the minus strand of OW964831.1, from coordinate 32,528,687 downwards.
TAGTTTTGAATTAAATTTATCTGTTAAATGTTTTTCGTATTTTATTATTTGTTCTTTTTGATTTTGGAGAATCTTTTGGTTATCTTTTAATTGTTCTATTAAATTGTCATATTTTTCCGCGTCACTTTGATCTAAGTTACTTGTAATTGATTTAATTATATTACCTAGTCCATTTATTAAGGCTCGTTTCGTTCTTTTGTTAAAGAGTTTTTGAATTTGTTGTGTCAAGTCATCAAGAAAATAAGATAGTGCTTTACTTTGTTCTTTAAGATGATAACTATTCTGTGTTTGTTTTATAGTATTAATTGTAATATTGTTTAATTTTGAATATTCATTATAAAGCGGGGTAATATTGTAATTGAGGTAATGTATTATTTCTCCTTCTTTTAATTTACAATCACCTATTTCGAATAAAAGGAATCCATTGTTATTTGAAATGTCCACAAGTTGTGCGGTGGTTAAGGCCCTGGAATCAGAATTTGATTTTATCTAATTTGAATTTTCGAATATGTCTTTTATTTTTTATTTCAACTGTTCCTAATATAGGGTTATAATTTTCTACTGTAACCTTTTTGAATATAGGTTTTTTATATTTATGCATTAGTCTATTGTTTTGTTTAACATAAACTTTTTCCGGTAATTTTAAAGGTAATTCGTTTTCTTTTGTCCTCTTTGTTTTATCTTTATCTATTATTTTACTTATTATTTTATTTGTTTCTGCTTTGTTGATAAAATAGTCATTTATTACTTCTTCTTCGGATCTTTGGTTTTGAAAATATTTGTTTTGTTCATTTTGTCCGAAAAGTATTTCGCAAGGAGTCATTTTTGTTATCGAGTGTTTGGTATTGTTGTATGCTATGATTGCTTTATTTATATTATGTTGTAAGTCCTTACTTTTATTTTTTGAATGTAATATCCGAAGATGTTCTATTAATACAGAGTGAAATCTCTCTACAGCATTTGATTTTGGATTTGCTATACTAATTAAGTGTAATTTTATATCGTGATTATTACAATAATTTTTTACTAAAGCATTATTAAATTCTGGGCCATGATCAGCGATAATAATATTTGGTTTTTTATAAGTTTTTATGAATTCTTCGATTATTAACATTGTTTCTTTTCCGGTTTTATTAAAGGTAGGGTGAATAAATCCGAATTTGGAAAATTGGTCAAATATAGTGATGAAGTATTCTTTATTTAATGTAAGAAGATCTATATTTATAATTTCGAAAGGGGTTTTTGGTGTAGGGGTTAGATTATCATTTAGTTGTATAGGATGTCGATCATATTTATTTTCTTTGCATATTCTACATTGATTAATAATTTCTGTAATATCTTTAAGCATATTGGGCAAAAAGTATTTTTCTTTGAGATCATGATAAGTTGCCATTATACCTCTATGATTTAAATAGCCGTTATGATTATCAATAATTATTTGTGTCTGTTTTTCTTCGCTTTCAACATCTTCTACAAATTTATTACATTTTATTAAATTTATCATATTTGCCTCGAAATTATTTTGAATTATTTGATTCAATGTTTGTTTGTATTGTTTGGGAATTAATATTAGATATTTGATTTTTGGCACTATGTATTTTTTTTGGAATTCTAGTAATTGTTCATCTTTTTCGTTTTTATTGATGTTTACTATGAGTCTTTGTTTTTGATGATCAAATAATTTTTTTACTTCTATATCAAATGGTTTATCAGAAAAATGAAATATGATTTGATTTTTTTCTGTGTTTATTCTGTTGTCTACAAATTTTAATCCATTAATTGGGTTCTCACTTGAGCTGTGAATTGTATTATCTGAATCTGATTTATTTGCAGCTAAACTTTGTTGTTCATCTCTGTCATCGTTATAGATGGTATTTAGTGTTTCGTTTACTATTTGATCTATTTCGTCGGTTTCTAAGATAAAATTTTGTGGTAGTTCATATAAGTTTATCTGAATTTGGGTGTTATCGAAAATTTGTTCTAAAATTTTTATTAATTCTGATTTTTCTAATTTATCTAATCCGCATGATAGGTAAGGAATATTAATTTCGTATATGTCGTTCTTTATTAAGTAATCGCGTAATTCGGTAAGTGTACTTTTGAAATATTTTCTGTTTACGTTTTCTAAATAAATATCTTTTGTAATTAAGTGGAAAATTGTTTTATTTTCGATATTCTGAATTATAATATTTTTATTGTTGATGTTTTTTTCACAATAATTTTTACTATTAAATTTTAAATCTATTTGTCTGACAAGTCCTTTTGAAAATTTTAAATCTTTTGATATGCAATGTGCGAAAATATCAGTGTTTGTTACGTCGCCTGATTTTTTCATAATTTTGAATTTATCTCTTTGTCTTGATAAAAAGTCTGCAATTTTGTTTGTTTTTCCTGGTAAATATTCAATGTCAAAATTATATTCACCAAGTTCTATCTTCCATCGCATGAGTTTTTGATTTGCGTTTTTCATGGAAAATAACCACGTAAGGGGTTTATGATCGGTACGGATCGTAAATTTTCTACCAATTAAATATGTTCTGAAGTTATTTATAGACCAAATTATTGATTTTAATTCCTTTTCTATTGTACTATAATTTTGTTCTGCCGAATTAAATGTTTTTGAAGCATATGCGACTGGTTTTTCTTGTCCGTTTATAACTTGTGAAATTACTGAACCCATTGTAAAGTCAGAAGCATCTGTAGTGAGAATAATTTTTTTTGAGAAATCAGGGAATTCTAAAATTGGTGGGTTACTTATTAATTCTTTTGCGGTTTTAAACGAGTTCTGGTATTCTTTGTTAGTTATGTCTATTTGTTTATTCTTTCTTATACACTCTGTAAAAGGTTTGGTGAGTTTCGAGAAATTTGGAATAAAACGTCTGTACCAAGAGAGTTTACCTAGAAAAGATTTTATTTCTTTTACTGTTTTGGGGATCATTATTTTCTCTATTGCCTCAATTTTGTTTTTATTCGGTTTAAGACCTTCTTGTGATAAAATAAATCCTAAATATTCAGTTTCAGTTTTTAGAAATTCTGACTTATCTAATTGTATTTTGATTTTGAGATTTGCTTCTTGTAATTTTGAAAAGATTTTCTCTATGTTTTGTAAATGTTCTTCTAATGTGTTTCCGAATATGATTATATAGTCCCTGTAAACGATACAAATTTTGTTAATAAATTCTGAAAGTACTTCGTTTATCATTCTTTGAAATGTTGCGGGTGCATTGATTAATCCGAATGGCATGCGAACGTATTCGTAATGTCCAGAGGGTGTAGAAAAAGCTGTTTTTTCTCTGTCATTTTCGTCCAGTAATATCTGATGAAAGCCGGAATGCAAATCTAATGTCGTGAAATATTTTGGTTTACCGATATGGTCTAAAAGTGTGTCGATGTTGGTCAAAGGAAATTTATCTTCAATCGTTTTTTGGTTTAATTTTCGAAAGTCTATCACTAGTCTTGTTTTACGTTTCCCTGATGCGTCCGTTTTTTTTGGCACTATCCATATAGGAGAATTATATGGACTTTTGACTTTTGAATTACTTTAGTTTTTAATAAATTTTGTACGTGTTTCTCGATATCTTTCTCGTAAATTTGTGGAAGTCTGTAATTTTTTTGAAAAACTGGTGTGTCATATGTTATCCGGATTTTATGGGTAGTAACATTTGTAGCGGATAGTTCTTCGTCCGGTTTTGGAAATAAATCTGAATATTTATCTAATAAATTTTGTACTTTTTCTTTTTGGTCATAAGTGAGGTGTTCGTGTCTAAATTGTACAAATGAGTTATTTAATGTTTGTGAAGATAGTAATTTGAATTTTCTATTCCCGAGTGTTATAACTTTATTTTTAAAATACATTAAGGCATTACAATGTTCTAATATTTTTACGCCAAATAACATATTACTTTCTTTATGAAAATCGTGTACGAAAAATTCGAAAGTTTTATTTAGGACTTTAATTTCAACGCAATTTTTACATTTTACTTTTCCTTGAGCTGTTTTGAATGTAATTGGTTTCTGAATCATTTTGAAATTTCTTTGTTTAACAATATTTGGGGAAATTAAGTTTATATCGGAACCTGAATCAATTAGTATAAAATATAAAATAATCTTTAAATCTTATTAAAGGAATGGATTTTAGTTTGGAGGTCATCACATATTTTGTTCTGTTATTTCTGGATCCTCTAAAAAAGAATCGGTGTTATTATTGTCGTAATTTTCTTCCTCGTATTCATCGGTAGTTTGTTCGTTAACTTCAGTATTTTCGTTTTCAATTTCATTACTATAATTTTGTTTAATTGTTGATGTAGTCATAGGTTGTGTATTACGTGTTTGTAATGACATTGGTTGAGGTTTAAAATTTTCGTGTTGCAAAGCTGTTTACTAAATTTTGTCTTTTAAATCTATTAGGGCCTGGAGTTGGCTGTTTGTGAATATCGACTGGGTTTGAAGGAAAATGTTGTCCGGGAAATTTTTGAGGTGCTGGGTTAAAAGTGAAATTTTTTGAAGTGCTAGCATTTTGTTTTTGATCGTTTCGTGTTAGTGGGCTATTATGTAAAGAGTTGGCATAGCTAAATTCGTTTTTCAATAACGATTCACATTGTTCTAATGTCGTAGGTTGTTTCACAATGAAAGATCCTTGTATTATGGCTGGTAACAATGATATAAATTTATTTATGATTGCTTTTTGATTTTCCTGGAGAATAGCATTTTTTTGTTCTAAGTTATAACTTTTTGCAAGTATTTTTGACTTGTATAATTCGTATTTGTCTAACATTATTTTTAATGTAGTTTCTGTGTTTTGTTTATACTTAATTTCAAATAATTCTAGCAATAATGTTGTAACAAGGTGAGAATAGTGAAATAACAAGTAAATAACTTTAATATAAACTCTTCTAAATTATAGTTTCAATATCAACATTTTAATTCTGTTATCTTTGTAAGTCAAAATTCTGTTTAGAAATAATAATCATTTTTCTCTCATATCTCTGTTTAGTCTAGATGTCAACCGCGTAGACATTTATTATTTTGACAATTATCTACATAAGTTATTGTCTAGACTACGTGAAATCTTGTTATTTTGTTATGGATGCTACACCCTCGCACCCTTCATCAGATATGCCTGTTGAGGAGATAAACCTTTGTTTTAAAGGAGTCGAGATAAAAGTCTCAGAGAGGACAGACATGTAGTCCGTGTTTAGTTTTTGGGGCGTGACTCGTAATTAGGGTTTATAATAGTTTAGTTTAGTATTAATGTAATTATGTAAATAAAGTTAGTTAAAGTTAAAAATCAGTGTCATATATTGTGTGTGCCATCCATCCAAAATATGTTCATAACTCTATCATCATGTGAGTGTTTAGTGATAGTGTGAGTGTAAGGGTGTTCCGTCTCAGTATAGTGGTGGGCGAACCAGCAAGCGTCCACCAGTTAGAAGAAATAGTGTCATCGTTGAAGAAAAGAAAGAAGAAAGAGTAAATAGTAGCTTCAAAGACCCCCCCTGTCACAATGTCTCAGGTGTCGTTTTATCTGAGAAATTAGAATTTAGAAATAATTTTAAGTCTTCCCAATTTGTGAACTTTTTTTGTGAAACAATCTTTTTCGCATTATTTATTAATCTATTTTTCACTAAGTTAAAAGCGAACACTTTTTGTGCTGCTGAAAATTGTAATGTATTAAGAATAATATATGTTTCATCTACAGTTTCAATGAAATTATTAAGAGTTGTTATGTCCCCTTCGTATGTTGGGATCATTTCAACATAGTTTTTAATATCTTGTAAAGAAGTCATGTTGTTTAATATATTTAATCTTGATGGGTTTAATATAATTCGCCTAATATTATTTTGAGTGATATTTACAAATTCTTCGTTTTCAGAATCTGACATAAATATTATATGATTGCAACACAAGGCGTGTGCTCGTACTCTTTATTACTAGTATTTACTAGAGAGTAACATAAAGTTTTACTTACAAGAAGAAGCTTATAGCTACGGTTTTCATTGCAAGGAGTCTAAGGAGTCTTCTAGTGGGTTTTCGAACTGCTTCTCGTAGACAGGAGTAGACGAGATGTGAAGTTCTTGAAGCTTGAAGTCTGTGTTCTTGTAGTCGATTGGACAGCAAGAAGAAGCGATTAAACAGCGACAGTGACAGTGGTCTGATATGGGACGAATGAATAGTTCTCTGATGGGCACTGTTTTGCGGTAAAATTGACTGATGAGTAAGGTCTTATTGATATAGCCTTATGTGCGACGAACGTTGCACTTTGTTCTGAATAGCCAATTATCATATAAAAATATGACAATGAGATGAGTAACTTTTGTGTTTTTCACTTTTTAGCGGAATCCTGCCCAGAGAAATGAGCTGAATAACATATCAAAATATCCTTGGGCTTTGTGCTCTGCTCATCACGCAACTTCAAAAATTTAAACACCATATTAGCCTATATTTTTACCTCCCGCTACCCTTGGTAAGGGAGGTATAGGGATCGTGCTAAAAATCACGTATCGAGATTTTAGTAAATGACCACGTTTTAAGGTCCCTAGAATCCAATTTTCACATTTTCACGATGATGTCTGTATGTGTGTATGTGTGTGTGTATGTATGTATGTGTGTGTATGTATGTATGTATGTATGTGTGTGTGTGTATGTGTAGGGATTTTGTCTTCGCTCTAAATCAAATACTATCATTCAGAAAATTCTGAAACCTTGTATTTCTATTCTATTCTAATATGAAAAGAAGCCATTAGATTTTGGTGTAAATCGGATAACCGGAAATGGCACTTTACCTGAAGCTCATAATGGTTTTTCTTCAAAAAATATCATTAAATGCTATTTTTTCGCATATTATGTCTTATGAAAATTAAAGATTATTGAATTTTCTACAGGAATACATTAACACTTTTTCTATATATTTTGCAGATAAATTTAAAAATAATTTTTTCTATTAGTCCCGAAGCCTAAGATAAACACAATTCCTTTGCTACACAGTTCATATTTCAAATGAATGTAACTGACAGTAAATGTCACTGTCAAAAAACTAATCACTTCAAATTAATAATAGTGACATTTTAAAAAGAAAATAGTAAATAAATCAATAGTTTTATGCAATGGTACAATTTGCAGCGTTAGTAAATACGTAAGTATATATTTAAATTAATAAAAATGGATAGGAAAGTGTGGCGAAGGAAGATTGTTGCGTAACTATTATTGTAGTCCGGATAGGGTTATTCGCTACCGAAAATCAGTCACTTTAATATGTTCGTAAGTATGAATGCTATGATGATTGTGGACAAGGCGAAAGAAGAATGTTGTTAAAGAGTGAAGTGAGTCAGCTTAGCTCTTACTCTTATGCCTTTTCTTATTGTTACTATTGTTTCCGGGTATTTGCTAACCCCCTAAGTGGGAATCGCGTGATTTTATGTACGTATGTATGTATGTAAAAATTAAATAGCGGGAGGTTTTGTGTTGGTCACATCAGATTTTTTTTATTAGTCCCGAAGCCTAAGATAAACAAAATTCCTTTGTTCATATTTCAAATGAATGTAACTTACAGTAAATGTCACTGTCAAAAAACTAATCACTTCAAATTAATAACAGTGACATTTTAAAAAGAAAATAGTAAATAAATCAATAGTTTTATGCAATGGAACAGTTTGCAGCGTTAGTAAATAAGTAAGTATGTATTTAAATTAATAAAAATGGATACCAAAGTGTGGCGAAGGAAGATTGTTGCGTAACTATTATTGTGGTCCGGATAGGGTTATTCGCTACCGATAATCGGTCACTTTCATATGTTCTTATGTATGAATGCTATGATGATTGTGGACAAGGCGAAAGAAGAATGTTGTTAAAGAGTGAAGTGAGTCAGCTTAGCTCTTACTCTTATCCCTTTTCTTATTGTTACTATTGTTTCCGGGTATTTCCTAACCCCCTAAGTGGGAATCGCGTGATTTTATGTACGTATGAAAGTATGTAAAAATTAAATAGCGGGAGGTTTTGTGTTGGCCACATCAGATTTTTCATTTGTCCGATCAAAACTCGAGTATGGATGTATAGTCTGGAATCCATTCTATTTAATTCGGCGCAACAAATGTCAATTACTATTTTTATATAAATTAGTCAACAATTTAATTAGTAGTCCTTCACTTTTATCTGAACTCAATTTTCATGCACGGCCATGTAACACCCGTTCAACTATACTGTTTCTGTGCGATCTCTCAAGAACAAATTGTCACTACTCCAGTTCAATAAACTCTATGTGCCGCTTATTCAATAAAGTTAGCATTGAACTTGACTTAAGCGATTCTTTCTCTGAATTCAGTGGCAAAATTGATAAATGCTTGAGAAATCATTCGGTCCATTAGTTGAATTACACATCTATTTCATGTTTTTATATATTTTTTGTATATTTTTGTATGTTTCTGCATATTCTAATTTAACATTATAATTGGGAATCAGTTCCTGTTGGGTGATAAATAAATAAATAAATAAATAAATAAAATTTTCCGGAAATCGGAGCACAGGAACCTCCCGCCAATTGAGAAAAATAGCGGCTATTTAGGTTTTTGGCCATTTGCTCAAAACAATTATGAAAGATGTTTAAATTACTCAAAAAACAAACAATATTACGTATTTAATACTTAGTCTAATAGGTTTCACTATTTATAACAGTTTACATTCGTCGTGGCATCCTGGCATCGAAAGAAGTAAATTATCGATGAATTTTATCTCCCGCTACCCTTGGTAAGGGAGGTATAGGGATCGTGCTAAAAATCACATATCGAGATTTTAGTAAATGACTACATTTAAGGTCCCTAGAATCCAATTTTAACATTTTCACGATGATGTCTGTATGTGTGTGTGTGTGTGTGTGTGTGTGTGTATGTGTGTGTGTGTGTGTGTGTATGTGTAGGGATTTTGTCTCCGCTCTAACTCAAAAACTATCATTCAAAAAATTCTGAAACCTACCCTATTCTAATATGAAAAGAAGCCATTAGATTTTGGTGTAAATCGCATAACCGGAAATGGCACTTTACCTGAAGCTCATAATTGTTTTTCTTCAAAAAATACCATTAAATGCCATTTTTCGCATTTTATGTTATTATGAAAATTTAGATTATTGAATTTTCTACACGAATACATTAATACTTTTTCTATATATTTTACAGATAAATTTAAAAATCATTTTTTTATAAGTCCCGAAGCCTAAAATAAACACAATTCCTTTGTTACACAGTTCATATTTCAAATTAATGTAACTGGCAGTAAATGTCATTGTCAAAAAACTAATCACTTCAAATTAACAATAGTGACATTTTAAAATGAAAATAGTAAATAAAGCAATAGTTTCATGCAATGGAACAGTTTCAGCGTTAGTATGTACTTAAATTAATAAAAATTAAATACGGGAGGTTTTGTGTTGGCCACATCAGATTTTTTACCTCTCGCTAAGAGAGGTCATATTGGAATCATGCTAAAAATCACATATCCAGATTTTAATGAATAAGCACGTTTCAAGGTCACTAGAATCCGATTTTAACATTTTTACAATGATGTCTGTGTGTGTGTGTGTATGTGTGTGTGTGTGTGTGTGTGTGTGTGTGTGTGTGTGTGTGTGTGTGGATGTGTGTATGTATGTATGTATGTGTGTATGGCTGGATGTTGGACGGATGATTCGTCAAAAACTATAAGATATATGACCTGTTTAACTATGAATTCCTCAATCTGACATTCCTGGGAAGAGCTGAAAAGGTTTTGATAACAGTTGAACAACCGGAAGTAGTAGTTTTTAAAAGAAATTCTTCCAAATATTATTTTTTGAAAATTTTTGATGTTACTAATTTTGAAAAACTAAATTCTACACCTGATACATTTAAATTTTTTATTATATCGTCTATAAATTTAGAGATAAAGACGCTATAATATATAGAATTCAAATGTTTATAACATAATTTGTAACAGACAGATTTCAGTGTCAAAAATCAACAGTTTTAGTGACATTTTGTTAGCTTTTTCTGGGAAGTACATTTAATCTATCTTATTGTTTTATTAATTAAATATTTGAAATTATAGGTAATATGCATACATATATCTATCAGAAATACCGCCAATCTGGTTAATGAATTGGAAGAATCTGTGACATTTAGGAACTTCCTCATACAATGAAAAATAGATATAATTAGAATTATATGTGTGCAGAAGACATGTTAAATACAATAAAAAACAATATTTGGGTAAAGTTCTGTAATATTTTGTTATAAAAACGACGGTTCGATAGCAAAGTAAAGTGCAATACAATACTTATATAGCCTAATATGGAAATGGCGAGAGGTCTTGTGCTGGCCACAACAGATTTTTTTTTTATAGAAATTGTCAACGTTTTCCTACATTTTTTTATTTTTTCATCCACCACTCTGATGTACGATAACGCGGTTTGAAAATTTGAATTCAGTATGAAATTCTTTTTCATATGATTAGTAATTTGCGTATTACTAAAAAATTAATCTCATATGAAATTCCTCTAAAATTTTAAACATCTGAAAATCGACTCATTTCTCAATTTTTCTTCAACCACTTTGACACGTGTTAAATACATCATATTGTTTATCTTTAATCGTGTCGAAATTTTGAGAATGAGAACTATGCCGATTTGCAAATGTTTAATATTTTAGAGAAATCATGTGAGTTTATGTTATTAGTAAATTGCAAATTGTTCATCGGCAATAATCTTGTAATACTTGAAATGAAAGATAATTTCTTACTGAATTCAAATTTTTAAATCGGGTTATCATAGATCAGAGTGGTAGATGAAAAAATAAAAAAATGCAGGAAAACGTTGACAATTTTTATAAAATAAAATCATCAATAATTTACTTCTTTCGATGCCACGACAAATGTAAACTGTTATAAATAATGAAACCTATTAGACTAAGTACTAAATACGTAATATTGTTTGTTTTTTGAGTAATTTAAATATCTTTCAAAATTGTTTTGAGCAAATGGCCAAAAACCTAAATAGCCGCCATTTTTCTCAACCGGCGGGATGTTTCCGAGCTCCGATTTCCGGAAAATTTTGTAATGTTATTTTTTTTTCCTCTTGTAAACTCAATCCGGGGACATACTGTATATATATATATATATATATATATATATATATATATATATATATATATATATATATACATATATATATAAATGATATTTTCGTTTCGATGATTATGTACACTTTAATTTTTTAATTGTTTTCTCCTATAAAACGAGAAAAGTTTATGAAAACAAAAGTAAATATTTAATTTTTTATCAAAATTTAAGTTTTCTTCTAAATTAGCCTGTAAATATCAGATTAGTAGTTTTAATTGCTTTCTTTTCAGAAACTCGCAATCATGTAATCATGTTGTTGGCTTTGCATATTTGTTGCAAGATTTCGTTCTACGGCAGCTTAACGAGGTTCCTGCGGATAATGTGTCCTGTACATCTGAACCTATGACGTGGAATAAACCGCGTGGAAAAAAAATAGAACCCGAAAAAGTGTCAGAAGCAGTATTTCAAAAACCAACTAATATCACAAGAAAAAGGAGGTCTGTTCAGTCTACTTTATTTGACTCTAGAAAATCAACATTAAAAAAAAATGAAGGAGAAATTGAAAACTATTAATAACAGAATTGCTTTTTCGTATGTGCTAAGTGAAAACCAACAAGAAGACACAATATTAGTGTCAGGTAGTTATACATAATTTTGACTTTTGAATTAAACTGAAACATTTTTTTTTTTTTTCAGGAATTGAAGTTCCTATCGGATCAACATTATACCATCAGTTGGATAAATCTGACTTAGGGGGAAATAAAAATCAAACTCATGGATTACAATTGCCTCTTTCAAATTCGGAAATAAGTAATATATTTTTAAGTATTCCGCCAGTGCAAATTGCTGAATTTTTTGAAATTACATTTAACACCGCCGCCAAGATTGAGCAAAAAACTCGAACACAAGCTGATTGTACTTTGTGGCATATTGAAAGAAAAAAAGATTCACTGCTTCTAAATTTGGAACTCTATGCAAAAGAAGAAAGGCCGTAGATGAAAAGTTTTTAAATTCTATTTTAAATGGTGTAGACATAAGTATGTTGTCACATGTAAAGCATGGAAGAGATTTTGAAAATGTTGCAAAAATGAAGTATGCATCGTTAAAAGGAAGAGATATTTTTGATTGCGGTTTGATAATCCATCCATATGGTCCTCATATTGCAGCTTCCCCAGATGAAATAGTATATGATCCAGCGTTTGGTTATGGGGTCGTAGAAATTAAATGTCCAAGTGGCAAAAAGATATACAAGCTTAAATGAGGCAGTTAAATCTCCTACATTTTACTTGAAAAGTTATGAAGAAGGGGAAATAAAACTACGAAGAAACCACGATTACTTTTATCAAGTGCAAGGGCAAATGTTCATTACTGGCACAAAATGGTGTGACTTCTTTGTTTATTTTAGCCAAACAGATGAACTGTTTGTAGAACGGATAAATTTTGATGTGATATTCTGCACTAATATGTACATTAAATTAATAGATATGTACGTAAAACTATTTGTACCTATTTATAATACCTTATAACAGTGATTATCAATCGGTGCGCCGCGGCACAGTGCTGTGCCGTGAGAGATTTGCAGGTGTGCCGCGAAAATTGTTGAAGGTCATTAAATTATGTTCGAAAAATAAATCCAAAACACAAAAAGGGTATATGACAAAATTAAAAAAAAAATCATTTTACGAATTTGTCATTGCTATATTAAATAAAGGTATTTACCAAAAATAAGATGGTTATCTTGCGGAAGAGTTTAAGCAAGATTTTATGAGTTAAAAAAAGAAATATCATCAATTTTAAATATACAACAGTCTAAATTTAGCGAATTACTTTGTAATGAAGCTTGGTGTAATAAAGCTGCATTTCTTGTATTTATTTTAGTGTTTGAACACTCTTAATAAGAGTATGCAGGGTGGTCATGAAAATATTCTCACATCTACTGATATTAATGCTTTCAGAGAAAAATTACTACTTTTGAAGAAAAGGATTAAAAAGATTATACTGTAGAAATGTTTGAACTATTGAAAAAGTGTAAAATGGATAAAATAATTAATGAACAAATTTTACAGACTTTAGATTTATTGTACAAAAATTTAGAAAAATATTTTCCTGCACCTACACTTGATATAAAAACTCTCGATTGGGTGAGAAATCCCTTTGTTTTACATGCGTGTGGAGGTTTGCAGTTAAAACATACTGCAACAGATATTACTTCATTTTGGTTTTCTCTTCAGAATGAATTTCCAAATATTACAAAAAAAGCAATAAAAATATTGCTCCCATATTACCACGTACTTATACGAAGTAAGTTTTTCTGCAACGAACAGTATTAAAACTAAAAAGAGATCACGGCTGGTATCCTTGAAAGAAGATTTAAGGGTATGTTTATCTAAAATTCGGCCTTGCAAAAAAGCTATTTTAAGAAAACGCCAAGCTCACACCTCTCATTAAAATAATATATGTTTTTCAGAATAATTTTAGTTTTTATTACAATAAATAAAAAAATGTATACTTTTTATTATTCTAATTAAAGTGTGCCGCGAAAGTTTAAGTATAGATTCAAATGTGCCGCGACACAAAAAAGGTTGAAAAACACTGCCTTAATAATTTAAACATAAAAAAGGTGTTCAAATTTGTATAACTTTATTTTCCATTTACGTGTACATTATTGTTATGTAGAATTACAAATTGTTTTTCGACGGCATTTTTATTAGAGGATATCTAAAATTTGTTAAGAGGCAACGTACTGTATATATTTGATTTTTGCTGCCTAATAATGATATGTGAATTTTATTAGATAATATTTTGTACTTTTTTATTCGACTTATTGCCCTCTCAACATGTATTCTCTCTTTTGCTATCATTCTTGTTTTTATTACTTCGTCGGAACTGAATTGCATACCAGAAATTCGAAATGTAGGTATATTTAAAGTTATATTGACTTCCTCAAATAAAGAAACTACATTAAAACCTTTGTCTGCTAATATTATGTCTCCGTCACATAACTCCCCAGTGCTAACTATTTTTTTTACCAAGTGATAAATACCCACTATCAGTGATTATTTTTTTTATCAGATATAGAACCTGTGAAAAGTGTCGAAACAAAAATAATTGCTCCATTAGGGTCAATCATGATAAGCGATTTTAAAGTAGTTGCTCCCTTATAATTGGAATAACATTGACTTTGTCTAACCATTGATGATGGTGTTTGAATGTAAAATTCTGTACAATCAATGCTTCCTATTACATTGGGATATTTATTTTTAAATTGTGTATTTTCTAGTATAATGTCCCGATATGGCCATATTTAAGCTACCTAATATGAAATACATAAAATTTATCCAGCTCAAAAAAATGTTTGCTACTGTTGATTTAGACACACCAAACATATCCGACAAAGTTTCATAATCAAATGCTTTCCTTAGTTTTATTAGTGTTAAGGAAAATTGGTCCATAGCTGACAACTTTCGTGTATTTTTCTTTGTTTGACGTTTTCCTCCTGAATATAATAAAATATCAGAAGAGTCTTTCGATGGTAAAATAAACTCAAAGGCCATCAAAAATATTTTATGTTTGTATACCAGTATAATATAGTATTTTTTACCTTCCGTCACCTTTAGGTAAGGAAGGTATTGTCTTTGGTCAAAAAATTCAGTGGTGAGTTTTTAATGAATAAGCACGTTTTAGGGTCCCTACAATACGAATATACCATTTTTAAGATGATGTCTGTATGTATGTGTGTGTGTGTGTGTGTCCGTGTGTTTGTGTGTGTGTGTGTCCGTGTGTGTGTGTGTCCGTGTGTGACAAATTTTCTCCGACGATAACTCCAATACTACAATTCTAAAAATTATAATTCTTTCGTATTCCTCTTCTCTACATCCATATGAAGAGTTGGTTAGATTTTGATTATAATTAATCCAATTAAGTACCCTTATTTGAAGTTTTTAACAGTTTTTCTTAAAAAAACGCAGTTAAATATTATTTTTTGACATTTTGTTATTATATATATTAAAGAAAATACTCTTCTCTATACAGTTTGATTATACATTTTCCTTCATATTCAATAGATGTAAATTTAAAGCATTATAAAGAAATTAATTTTCAAAAATTAGTCAGCTTTGCCATTTATCATGGAAACAGCTGACATAATTATTCAAGAAAATTTAATTGACAGATGTCAGTTGCAAGTGCAAAACCAAATATGGAAAAAAGTATAGGATCTAAAATTGGTATGTCATATTGTTGCTCGCAAGTGCCACGCAGAAAAAGGCCAAAGAGAAGATGGAAGGACATTAATTAGTGCAGTTTATGTTATAATTTTATTGGATTTATAGAACCTTTTCAAATGAACTTTTGGTATGGAATTTGTAAGTAATAGTATGTGTTTTTACATGATATTATATAGAATCTGTTCCAAGGACCTTTTGGTATGGGATTTGTACAAAATACATGGAATTGACGGAAGGTCTTGTGCTGGCCACAACAGATTTTTTATCATTGTAGTGAAAATTTTCAACAGAGAAAATTGGTCGAAGTTGTGCTTGTGTTGTTCCAGAAGTCATTTCAAGTTCATTATCACATTGTTTTAATTGACTTATTTTTTCATTCAAAATATTAACCTGAAGCTTTAAATTTTGATTTTCAATGAGTACTTCAGCCGTTGGAGAAAGCATAAAGTCTTGTAAGTTAGATTCTTTCGGTTCTTCTATAATTATTTTATCCTCTACGTCTAGAATGCTGTGCTGATTTGATGAAGATGGTAAATTATTTTCTGGGACTGTAATTTTCCTTTTTGAATATATGGGATCACGTTTGGCGGTGTCCTTTGTCCATGCAAATAAAGATGGTACTACATTCTTTCGTAATTTTAAGATGTTACCACCATACCAATAATCCGTTTTTTAAAAATGTTCAGAACAAACCTGTAATAAGAATTGGTTTTTCGTCTCATTACGTACCTACCATAGGTATCGTTATACTATTTTTTTACTTTTGTACTATTTTTAATAACAAACGGAGTAGGATTTTTCGCTGATTTTCTAACATCACGTCGTACCGCGTGTAACCATCGTTTTAAACGAAAAATGAAATGACAATGCACATGTCTTATTTGCTCTATTTGAACAATATGGTACACAACAAGCATGAACCATTTTAATAAAATCATAATATTTTCTCTAAATAATAGTAGATAGTAGATGCGACGCTGTACACAGACACACAACAAATTTTACACTTGCCACAACTTTGCGCGCGCATTGCAGTGCGTGACGTATGCGACAAAGGTCAACAGGATCGGTCTATTCATATACCTATTACTTATATACTGCTGATGCTCATATTTTTCACTGGAGAATAGCAATCATGATGAAATGCGATGAAAGATATGTTCTATCTCTGTAATAGAAGACCTGTGAACTAAGGCGCAGGCGTGAATACATGAGTGTCGCACAAAGAAAGTGCTGCAAGGGGCATAACAAAATTGAGGATGCAACAGCGTACTCAAATATTTAATTAGGGGGCTTACAAATATTTTAATTTAATTTAATTCTTCTGGATATGAAATAAAATTCTAACAAATATTCTGAAACCAAGTATTTAAAACAAATTCTATTTATGTAATAAATGAATTATTGGGTACTTTATCCAAAGATAAAAACACCTACCCTGATTGTAAAACATATATTAATAATAATAAAGGAAGGTATAAAAAATAAAAACAACTCAATACAATATAAGCATTTATTGATTTTTAAATAATATTAACCTTGAATATTTGTTCCTTATATAAACATTTTATCTGACATTAATTTAGCTTCATGGTGTATTCTAACTTTTAAAATAATATCTATAATAATTTTTATTATTTGTACTTTATGATTATCAAAAATATCTTGATTTTTAATGTGGTCATCAAAATCTGAGCATTTATACAACACGTATTAAAAACAGTTTGTTTAAAATATTTAAAAAAATGTTCGTTTTAAATAATTTTTCTTTGTGCTGTCGCAATAAACTTTCTGCAGTTTTGCATATATATAATATTACATCTTTTGAGGGCTGTAAAAATATACCTCTATTTTTCAAAGAAATTAATTTTCCAGTTACTGCTTCCGAATATAGAAATTTTGAACAAAATGTACAAATATTCAATTTCGCCATTTTTTGTATTATGTACCCCGCAATATACTCGACCACGTCATCTACACAGTTATTTAACGTTATGAATAAAACTATTACTGCTCGCAATGACGTACAATAAAAGAATGAGAATGATGGAATGTTTTCGAAATAACTAAGAGAAAATCGCTTGCTTTCCATTTGCTTTCAAACAAAACCAATTGGCCGCTAACGACTGTAACCAATCACTTAGTAGGATCTTGGGCATGCGCATAATTTCGACGGTCTCCTATTAGAAGGATGGAAATATATAACTGTCCTCTTTCCTAGTGATTGCTAAATATATTGAATCAGCAGTATATAAGTAATAGGTATATGGGTCTTTATTCAAGCACAACAGTTGAGTGCTTTGTGCTTCAAGCTCTTCAGGTCAGTGCTTTGAACAGCCCCTGTTTTGCCCCAATGCAAATAGGTGAAGAAACATTTTGATATAACCTCTTTTTGCGTCTTTTCCAAATTGGCGGTGCTTCTGCAGGCTCCCAAGATCGAAAACTTGCATTTTTTATTAGGACCCTATAGGATTATAACATATTCAAAAATCAAAAATACCCGACCTTTTGTGAAATAAACTTATTTTCCTACCTAATGACAGGACTATTTCTCGACTTAATTAGAAACAAATAATAATTAAATAAAAATAATTTTGCTCGTACAGTAGTACATAATTGAATTTAATTCAAATATAATTACACTTAATAGAAGTAACAGTTCACTCTAGCAATTATTATTAGTATTATTAGAAAATAAAACTGTATTGGAAAAATACTACGTTTTTTAGTTTATGTTCTGTTTTAATTAATTTAAACCCAACGTTTCGGCACCATAAACTGGTGCCTTCTTCAGGGGATACATTGACATTTATTTTTTAATTAACAAAAATAACAAGTAACCAAGGTAACAAGAAATATTCATAAATGTTACCTTTTTTTTATGTATACAAAAACTGTACTTATTAGTTTCAGTCTACGCGATATTAGTGATGGCGTAATTGTTTACGGAAGGGATGGCAATTTTTTAATATATCGATATAGTGCATCATTTGATATATCAAAAAATGATATCGATACATACAATCTATCGTAAAATATATCGATAAATCGGAAAAAAATGACAACAAAGACAACATGATGTAAGATATTTATTTTACTAGAACGATTATGTAATACAAGTCTGAAAATTTAACAATTCTTATTGTACGATTATACCTACCTACTAAGGTAAAAACGGCTTGTAATACAATTTCCGAACTACACATATATCACTCTATACATTTCTTAGCATATATTTTTTCCTATCGTACAAATATGTCCCTTGAAGTTATATTTTCCTATACATTTCTCGCCACGTACATTTATCAATGTATACAAATCTAAACCATTAAGTTGCGGCACATCAGTGAATTCCAATTTGGCCCGCTATCTGCATCTCGAAGTACACTTCGAAAATAAAATGTATTTTATTTCTTTTCCCAAAAATAATAATAACAATAATAATAATAATAATAATAATAAACAAACGTAACACTTAATGCTGCTGCTGGTAAACTGGACGTCAGCAGCAAAAAGTTTGCTGGTATGAAAGCTAGAAAAAATAAGATTTATTAAACTATTTAATTAAACATTATATTTTAGAATATCTTTTTATAATAATTTATAAATTTATCTTCATTTTTACCTCACACTACCCTAGGTAAGAGAGGTACGGATCGTGCTAATAATCGCATACAGGGTCGCATTTAAGCAGAGGCGCATGAGGCGCTAGCTGGGGGCCTCATCGTCCGGGGGGCCTCAGAAAAAAGTTCTTTTCGTACATTTTTTTTGTTCATAAACTACAAAAATAATCTTAAAACTTAAAAAACTTGCTATTATAAGCTTTGATTTTGAATCTATTCATAATTGTTATTGTTACTGTTACTGCCACTGCCATCTAGTTAGTGATAAAGTGACTATGTATGTATCTCATTCCAAATTCTTGATATAGTGCGACCAAGCAATATGTGCCTCTGGCCTCGACTTGGGAGGTGTGGTCTATCATTACGAGTACATTCGGAGACAGAAGTTTTCTATACAAATTTTAGCGGTTCATGTATGATGTGCAGTAGCGGACTAAGAGGGGGGCGACAGGGGCGGTCCGCCCCGGTCCCTACCAAGCAGAGGGGCCCCCGTTTCCAGGTTAAAAATTTTCCACTAAATAACCACCTTCATAAATACTCAAGTCGGTTCTCTTAATGTTTCTTTTCTATCAAGAAAATTTTTTTTTGTACATGAAAAGGGAAAATATGCTGCTTTTCCCATCCCTTCAAAAAATGTAACCTTGTATTATAAGGCATTTGACCTTGAATGAAAAAAAAAAATTCGCCTGCGGCGCTTTTTTTTTTCGTCGCAATCTCTCAGAATAACCCTGCGTAGAGTTCGCAACTCTAAGTATTTCGAAGATATTAGTCCGCCACTGATGAAGTGAATTTAGTTGGAACACAAATGAAATACATAAACCTTTCGTTAATTGTCTTTTATTATATACGTAGTATTATACCTTCTCCATAATTCATTTATTAGTATGCCTGCCGCCGCTGCCACTTCACTTTTACTTTTATTCTGTATGTACTTACGCGTTCGCGGCAAAATTCTTAAATGTTATTGGTTGACTATTTACACCAGCGTGTGCCTTCCGCGTCGAGGTCAGGGGCACATATTGCTTGGTCGCACAATATTGTATACCTCATTCGTATACATTTGACAACTTTTGTGCGATTGTACCTATATTCACGTTTTACTCGCGTAGTTGCTGTTGATTTTTATTCAGGAGGAAACCAGTGTTACAGGTAATAATAAATTAAAATAAAAACAACGCTTTTACTCAACAGCCATTCCGTGCATTTATATAATATTTTATTTTTTGTTTATGTGATACTAATGATAATAAAATTATTTACTATTATTAATACTCCATAATTTAATTTGATTTAATAACCATTAACAACTTATCCTTTAATTTAAAATAGACAGGTGTTTTTCACCGGATATATTTTAAAGTATATAAAAATAGGGGCCTCAACAGGTCACTGCGCCTCGGGCCTCTGAAGATATAAATGCGGCCCTGATCGCATATAGAGATTTTAGTGAGTAATCACGTTTTGATATCCCCAAAATCCGATTTTAACGTTTTGTGTGTGTGTGTGTGTGTGTGTGTATGTGCGTGTGTGTGTGTGTGTGTGTGTGTGTGTGTGGGCACGATTACTCAAATACTATCAATAAGAAAATTATGAAATATTGTATACCCATTCTATACTAATCTGGGGAGAGCTCATTAGTTTTTAGTGTATATCGGATAACCGGAAGTATCACATATATAAGCTTTCAATAGTTATCAAACATAAATATTAGATGTACTATTGATTTGCTTCATTGTCTTCCAAGGTATGACTCTGAAAAGACTTTGTGTAAAGACACGAGTACTATTTTGAATTTTTGTTGAGTTTTTCAATTAGTTTTATCAATATTTGTGCAATTTATATTGTGTATTGTAACGCGACACACATGGCCTCGTCTAAGTCAAGGTTGTACTTACCCTACGTTGTGTTTGTATTAAATAAGTTACCCTTACCTCGTTCGTCGTAATACAGAGAATTAATTATAAAAGTAAATAATAAATAACATAAGAAAACCAATTGAGTGCAATGGTTTGAACATAACAACCTGCTGTGGAAATGGTCCGCTCTCCGGCATTCGCCTGACGTACGAGGAAAACCACAGACACAATTTCAACAAATAATTTATAACAAATTCAATATAGTAACAATGAAAGGTTATCCCAACAATTTAATATGAGCAACATTGCAAATAAGCCATTAATTTAGAGTAGCCCTCCATAATGATAGCCAATTTCAATCCCAATTTGTGTACGTGTATGTGTGTAAGTGGAGTAAGCTCGATTTCTCCGGGCTTCCCGTGGCCCTACATGACGATTTTTGTACAGATAACGTGGGATTAGCTACAATACCTGTGGTAGATAACGTAGTGTTAGCAACACTATCTCGGGTTCATGAATAGCTGGTAAACTTTCCACAGATGTAGTACTAATTAAATCTTTCATTTGTACATCAATATCGGTTATTTCTAAAAAAATCTGGGGGTCCTCCACCAATTCGTGGCATAGACTTTTCATTGGCAGAAAATTTCTGTTTACACTCCTTACTCCTTCATATTTTTTAATTTAGTTTTCAGTGCATCTGCATCTCTAAAACAGCCCATTTTCTTCTGGCTATTAGTTTCCCTTTCGATTTGTAGTTACACATTTTTTTTCATATTCCAGGTCGTTTGGCCACTTTTTTCTATGTCTTTATGATTTTTTACTAATGCCATTAGTCATACCTGCTTCTCCTCCTTCGTTATTTGCACGCTCTGCTCTACGACTTGAGTAGAAATCGCGGTCGTTTAGTGTACCACTTTTTGAAACAGCCGCCGTGTGGCGCTAGTATCAGGCCTCCCATCAATTCAGATACTTAAGCTGAGATTAAATGATAATCATCGTATTTTTCCAGTAGTATTAAGGAATAAACATGAAAATACTTTGTTTTAATATTAATAACTTTTAAACATTAGACATAAAATACTCAGGCTTGCGTTAAATACTCTAAAATATGTTTTAATCTTTATTTATTAAACATTAAAGCTGTATTGTTATGTTAAGTAGTTAAAGAAAAATTCGTCAAAACAAATATGCATGTATTTTGTTACAATATATTTTATTTACGTTTGTTAAAAGAGTACACTTTTTTATTAAAATAGATTTACAAAGTATGTCTTTTTTTAACACAATAAAAGTGTGAAAAAAGGATATTTTTTTAACGCAAACGCGTGAAATAATGAAACTTTGTGGCACTTTTTTCACACCTTTATAGCAGGCTTAAAAATAATTTGTATGCAACTCGAGTAAAAAGTGTCTTATTTTACGAATAGGAAAGTTTGACGTCAAACTTTGGTTACAACACTTTTTGCCCCTGTACTGCAACCTTTCTGGTCTATTGTACCCTCCGTGTTTTCCTCCTATTCTAGGAGCCCTGTATGTTTTGTGAACTCCAAGATTTTCTTTAGACTGATGTCCTTTAGTGTCTCAGTGTGCAATTTCTTTGCTCCTAAAATACTATGTCTGCTTGCCATAAATGTTTCGCAGTGACATATTAAGTGTTCAGGAGTTTCATCCTCTTCTCCACATCCTCTGCATGTTGTTTCTTGTTTGAGGCCCAACCTATGCAAATGTTTATTTAATTGACAGTGTCCTGTTACCAGTCCTGTTATTAGTCTGACATCTTGGTTGCTCATTACAAGTAAGTTGCCTGTTCTTTTCTTGGATGGCTCATTCAGGAAGAGCTTGGAATGTTTTTGGCCTGATGTGGTTGTCCAATGCCGTTTGTACCATTGCCAAAGCAAAGTATTAAGTTCTTGCTTAACTGTTTGCGCAGTTATTCCACAAACAGGTTCTGGTCCTATAAAAGGTATATTTGTCCCATCTTTTGCAAGATGGTCGGCTGCCCGGTTTCCTTCAATTTCTGAATGTCCGGGTACCCATATCAATCTTAATTTATTCCTCGCTCCTAAGGCATTCAATCTGTGGATGCTGTCCAGAATTAGTCCTGAGCCTACCTCACACGAGTTTAGTGCCTTAAGTGCGGCTTGGCTGTCTGTTACTATGGAGATTCTTCTATTGTGGTAGTTTTTCTCCAATAGTAATTGCACGCTGGTTAAAATTGCGTGTACTTCTGCTTGGAATACTGTTGCATTTGTCCCAAGTCCAACCGATTGGTTGTGTCTTAGTCCCTTTGCCCCATGTATTCCAGCTCCGGTTCCATTGGTTGTTTTGGAGCCGTCTGTATAGATGACTATGTCATCTCTTTCCACTGCACTTTGAGAGTGTTCCCATGTATCCCTTTCAGGAATTATTATCCTGTAAATTTTGTCAATGGTATACATTTTATTGATTCTATCAGGCACCATTTGTAAAATGAAGTGCTTGTTCATCTCTGTGTAAATTTCAGAGTGTCCATTTCCGCATTTATCCTCTTTTGAAAAAACTTTTATCCTATATGCTTCGTTCATTGCCCTTGATTTTACCACTAAGTGAAGTGGGGGCAAGCTTAACAGTTTCCATTGCCGATGTTGGTGTGGTGACATAGCTCCTGTAATCCCTAAGCAGGCTAGCCTTTGTACCTGGGCCCTGATTCTGTAACTTGCGTGAGCATTTACAACACCAATACTAATACAAATTAGTCACATGTATACAGTATGCCATCTATTAGAGATCTGAAGAAGTACAAGTTATGACGTCATACATTGCGAGACACGCAAATATAGTTGCGTGACCTACAGAGGTCTTCTTTCTTACTTGCGTGACTATCTATCTCACTTTAATTCTGTCGTTGTCTCGCATTGCTGTCATTTTGCGCTTATTGTTGTTGTTTTATTTTTATTGTTATATTACGTTTTTTTGTGTTATTTCAAGTTTGTTATTTTTAATTTGTTTTTATTTTTATCGTTTCTTTTTAGTGATTAAATAATTCACAAATGTAAGTATACCATAATTTGAGGTTATCAATTTACCTTATTGTTTGGGTTATATTGTTAAAATTGTTTCAGATTATTCCTAGTTCTCCTCTTAATGGCTTTAACTGTGGTGATTTCAAACCTAATACCAACATTAAACTTAGGGACGTAAAAACCAGGGAATACTGTAAAAACCTAACACACAAAATTCTCTATAAAAGGAACTAGGAGTAAACAGTGACGTCATAAAATAAGCTCACGCAAATCTAGTCACGCAAGTGCTAACGCAAGTTACAGAATCAGGGCCCTGGCTGAGTGCATCTTGACAGTGCTTTGTCTTTGTTCTTTGCCACCAGGCCAGGCTGGAATAGATCCAGTACGTCATTGCTGGTGATAGTCCCCAGGTTTTTTCAAACATTCGCCGACAGGCCCACAAGGATCTAATGGCTTTGTTTGTTGTTTTTTCCATATGAGATTTGAATGTCAGACTTTTATCTAGTGTTACTCCTAGATATTTGACTTCTTCTCCTATCATGACTTCTTTTCTATACAGATATAACTGTTTTAGTCCATCAAGTTTCCTCCTTCTTTTGAATGGTACAACTGTGGTTTTTGTCGGGTTTACGGACAATCCCTCTTTGTTG
Source organism: Ophonus ardosiacus (assembly GCA_943142095.1). Lineage (NCBI taxonomy): Eukaryota > Metazoa > Arthropoda > Insecta > Coleoptera > Carabidae > Ophonus > Ophonus ardosiacus. The sequence continues at coordinate 32,504,251 of OW964831.1, read as the reverse complement.
CACCATTTTTCAACAAAATTTAGGGCTCCTTGCATCAATTCTGATACCGTTCCCTCAAATTTGCCTGTGACCAGTATAGTTACATCGTCTGCGTAACCGATGGTTGAATATCCTGCCTCATTCAGTTCCCGTAGGAGTTCGTCCACAACGAGGCACCACAATAGGGGGGAAAGGACTCCGCCTTGCGGACATTCCCGCATGGCTTGTACCCCTACAGTCTGGTTGTTTGAGGAGGCATAAATTTCTCTTTTTTCCAGCATGTTAGAGATTCATCTACATACTGTAGGATGTACTCCTTTCCTAACAGCTACTCTATTTATCGATTGGAAGGAGGTGTTGTCAAACGCTCCCTCTATGTCCAAGAATGGTCCTAGAGCAACTTCTTTTCTATGCAGTGTTTTCTCTGCTCGGCGAATGACTTCGCAGATTGCCATTTCGCACGATTTTGCTGATTGACAGGCATACTGATATTTATGGAGAGGAAGTTTCCTCAGCACAGTATCCCTTGTATGCCTCTCAATTAGTCTCTCCAGCAGTTTAAGGAGGAAAGATGTTAAGCTTATTGGCCGAAATGATTTCGCTTGGGCGTATGTATCTCGCCCTGGTTTGGGTATAAATACGACTTTGACTTGTCTCCACATTATTGGTATATATGCTAGTGCCAGACTGGCTCTCAACATTGTACACAATATGGGTGCCAAGTGATCTATTCCTTGCTGTAACATAGCAGGTACAATACCATCCTTTCCTGGAGATTTGAAGGGCAGAAACTTTCTAACTGCCCATTTAATTTTCTCTTGATTAACCACTTGTTTGGCAAGTGTCCAGTCATCCTTAGTGGTCCTAGTGTAGGATCCAACCAAGTTTTGCCGTTGTTCCTATCTAGTTTGCGTAAGACTTACTGATTGGGGAAAATGTGTCTGCAGTAAATGCTCCATCGTTTCTTTTTCCCCTTCAATATACTCTCCCGTCGGTTTTTTGAGGGAGCCAAGCAGTCCCTCTTTTTCTTTTAGTAGGGCTCTTTGGAGTCTAGCACCTTCTGGTATCTGTTCAAGTTCCTGGCAGTACTTCCTCCTAGAGTCTCTTTTAGCTTTCCTTATGGCTTTGTTATACTCGGTTAGTGACATTCTATAAACGTCCCATTGTCCGGTTCGTTTTGTTCTGTTGAACAACTTTCGTGTTTCTGTTTTCTGACGGTACAGTCCCTCATGCCACCAAGGCACCTTTCTTGAGGTTCCTTTCTCCCGCTCTGGGCAACTGGCCTCGAAAGCTGTTTTTATCGCTTTACGGAGGTTATTTTCCATGAGCTCTAGTTCTGCTGGGTTTCCAAAGTTGCTGTACTATTAAAATTCTAATTATTTAAAGAATCTTTTTTATACTAACTGATTCTTCATCATCATCAGTTTTTAATACGTCAGTAAGAACATGATTTTGATATGAAAAGAAAAACTTGTCCTTACACAATACCATTTTTCTACATACAGTAGTAGTGCCCAATAACTGCAAATAAACTGTTTCTTGAAAAACATGCATGTTACTAATATTGATGTCAAAAACGCAATAACTCCGGCTTTTCTTGGGTAAATTAATATTACATTTATAAGTTATTTCTAATACTGGTTCGCTCTCAGGCATTTAACGTCTGCGACGTATCTATTTCTGTAATGTCTTGTATTGGTTCAGTGTGGTCATTGTTCGAAGTTTTCAATTTTTTTAAATTAACATCTTTTTTATTTCTTTTGTTAAATAACTTGGATAATTGGGAAATATTGTCGGAATTGCATGGTCCACAAATTTAATAGTTTGCAATGGTATCTGAAATCTTGCGGATAACAAGAGTTTTCATTCTAACCTATTTTATTTTTCACAGTTACGTACCTCAATATTACCACCAGGAGCAATCCACTTCGTTACCAAACAATCTGGGATAAAATGTTTTTCACACATCACGTCATTTGTTGTTAAAAGTTTATCCTTTCTTGGAATGGCTCGGGTCTACTCAACAAGACGTTTTTCCGTAATGCGAAACATGGAGACTTCCTCCTTACAAGATTTGTAACCTGAGATACAGTTTGGGACACAGCACTTACTATTCATCATTTCTCTAACTAAATATTGTAGATATTCTCTCAGAAAATCAAATTGACACTGACTTTAATATGCAATTCAACGTAGTTTAGGTCTGACACATTGTAAATCTAAGTCAGCACATAAATGAGATTGCGTATATTTCCAAATTAATTAAGTAACATGTATTGACTCAGTTATAAGTAGGCAATTGCTGAATATATATTTCTTAATATTACAACAAATACCAGACCTCAATTTCTTTGCTGACTTATCTTTACGTGAATATATATAGACGACTGAACGACAGGGCGAGGGGGCTCTAACATTGTAGCCTGTCCGTTACAGTCGACGAGACTATAGACTCTGTATTTACTATTTATGCGACCTAACTTAATAATAAAGTTATATATTTTTCTAATTAATTGTGTGAATCCAACCCTTGGGCGACCCATTTCAGAGACAGCAGCAATCACCTTGCTAAGCAAAGTAAGTAAATAATATTCTTTATTACATCGCTAACTAATTTGATACGAGACGTAACTTCCAAATCTGGCAAGAACCCTTTCTTTAATTTTATTTGTTAATTCGCCTCATAAAGGCGGGTTACAAATTGGTGGCAGCGGTTTTGGGAAATTCTGCCAGATCAGGGTGGCCAGTATATCTGGACCATTCACGGAGTACGAATTGTGTCAAAATAGTTCAGTCATATTATATAAATAATCATGCCGGGTGGTACTGCGGGTAGTTCTAACAGCTCTGATCCAATTAAAACAGAAACAGAATTATTGTCTTTAAAAAGTTTACGTAGTAACAAGTGTTAGACAGTTTTCCGACAGAGAAATAGTAGACCTCATTCGAACAAAATTATATGGGGAAGCGTTACAGTTTTATTGTGAAACAAATGAATTACAGCTTGCTAAAATTACATATATGGAATTTAGAGAACTTTTTGTCAAAAGATTTGCTAAACGTAGATGTATAGAACAAATAAATAGAGAGTTCAGAAATTGCACACAAAATTTAGGGGAATCAGTCAAGAATATGCAAAAAGATTAAGGAATTTAAAATCAGAATTAATAAAATCACAAAATGGAATTGAAAATTTTATAAATCAACAAATTTTATGCAGTTTTAAAGATGGGCTAAGACAGGATATTAGAAAAGTTCTCAGGCCAATTATGGACAATAAAACTGGTCTAACATTTGATGAAGCTGTGGAAATGGCAGAGCGGGAAGAATTAGAACTAGCCTCAGACAAAAAGGGTTGTTTAGAAGTCGGGTCAGTAAATAAAGTATCACATGCATCACAAAAAATATTAAAATGCTATAAATGTAGTGGAAATGGTCATATACAAAGAGATTGCAAAAGAAATAGTTCGTGTGCACGTTGTGGGAAACTGGATCATTATGCTAAAGATTGTAGAACAAATATTAATCAAAATTGGAGCAAAAATTATAGCAGGTACAAAGGACCACCTATGGGCAGTCAAGGAAACAACAGAGGTACTATGAAAGCACAAGGAAAACGCCGAATTCAGAATTTAAACTGACATTCCCTCTCGCGAGAGCCCCGTCCCGAGAGGTATCAGTCTCAGAAAAAACTTTCAAAATTAATCACATTCGTTCAGTAGTGGAATTACATAGAGATGATCCAAATTTTATTTTAGTCAAAATTAAAGACACACCTGTGAAATTATTAATAGATTCAGGGTCAAGAGTTTCAATTCTTAAGAAAAAGTTTGTAAAGGGGCATAGAGTTCAAAGAGATGATAATGGGCGTTTAAAAGCAGTAACAGGTGGAACAGTGTCATATTACGGCACAAGTAAAATAAAATTCGACTGCCAAAATTATAGTTTCCGACAAAAAATGGTTATTTGCTCTGACAATCTAGATCTAGATGCAGATGGCTTATTAGGTAGAGATTTCATTCGTAAATTTGACGTGCTCGTGTCGAGAGAGAATGTAAGTTTTGAAAATATGAGTTTCAAACTATTAAGCAACGCTGACCTAGAGAAAGTAGCTTCGACAGCAAAAGTCAACGTCATTGGAGGTAATGTCGCAACACAAGCCAATAACGTCAGCGAGAAGGCGGAGCGAAGCACAACTCGGCCTGATAAGATTATCAGCGGAGTATCAAGTTACGGACAGGTGACCATTACAAGTCAAGATAAGGATGCGGGAATTCAAAATAGGAAGATGGCGTCGCGCAACAAGAAAAATCAGTCGCACAACCCAGTGGATTGGTTAAATTGAAAAGCGCCGTGAAGATTCCTCCAAATTGCGAATTCGTGTGCCTAGCAGTCCAGGATTTGATCAATCCCGGACAAGATATTGTGGTGGAACCAGTAGAGCTGAGGATCCAGGGGGTTATGGCGGCAAGAGTCATAACAAATGCCGAAAAAGAAGTGCTAGTGAAGTTAATGAATTTCACAAATCAAGAACTAACATTAGGGAAGAACATGTTAGTCGGCAAATCGGCCGTACTTGAGAAGAAGGGTGATGAAAATCAACATGCGCATGACGCACAGCATTCGCCGACCGGGTCAAGAGGACAAGTCGGGACAGCTGTATGCGGAAAGAAGAAGAAGAATTCTCAAGGGCAAAATAATGAAAATCAACAAGCGCATGACGCTCAGCATTCGCCGACCGGGTCAAAAGGACAAGTCGGGACAGCTGTATGCGGGAAGAAGAAGAAGAATTCTCAAGGGCAGAAAGATGAAAATCAACAGGCTCAAGACGCACAGCATCCGCCGACCAGGTCATGAGGACAAGTCGGGACAGCTGTAGGCGGGAAGAAGAAAAAGAAGAATTCTCAAAGGAAGAGCGTGAAGAATCAAGTGGCTCAAGATAATAAAGGGCAGCATCCGTCGACCATACCAAGAAGAGGGGAACAAGTCGAGGAGCTGAAGAATAAACCGGGACAAGCCGTGTCCTCGGAAGGAAGTAAACAAGCCACGCCAGCTCTAGACAAAAAGCAGCATGCAGTGTGCTCTGTGAAGGTCCAAGGGAAGAAATGCATCGAGAATCCATGCAGTGTGCTCTGTGAAGGTCCAAGGTAAGAAATGCATCGAGAATCAATTCAACATGGACCATTTAGCAGAAGAGGTAAAAAGTAAATTATTAAATTTACTGATAGAGTATGAAGACATCTTTCAATAGGAAGACAGTAAGCTAGGGTGTACACATCAAGTAAAACACAGAATAATTATTGAAGATGTGCCACCTATAGCCAAAGCACCGTACCGAGTTCCGCTTAGCCAAAAGGAGCCGTTGGCTAAAAATTGAAGAGAATGCGTGAAGCTGGAGTAATAGAACCTTCCGATTCACCATAGTCAGCACCAGTAGTCATCGTACCGAAGAAATCCGAAAATGGTGAAAACAAAATAAGGGTGTGCATCGACTTCAGAGGATTAAACAAGATAACGAAGAAGGACTATTTTCCTGTTGCAAACATGCAAGAAACATTAGATCAGTTGGGAAATGCAAATCTATTCACTACCCTAGATTTAGCATCTGGATATTGGCAAGTACAACTGGATGAACGAGATAAAGAGAAGACAGCATTCACAACAAATGGAGAACACTATCAATTCACAAAGATGGCGTTTGGGCTCGTAAACGCACCGAGCACATTTTAACGCCTCATGGACAGTGTGTTGTCAGGATTAAGAGGTGAACAATGTCTAGTATACCTGGATGACGTCATCGTGTTCAATGGGAATGGAGCAGACGAACATCTGGAACGACTCAGGGAAGTTTTCAATAGACTGAGACAAGCGAATCTTAAATTGCAACCCAGTAAATGCAATTTTTTGAAAACTGAAACGAAGTATTTAGGACATATTATAAATGGGGAGGGTTGTAAACCGGACCCAGACAAAATTTCAGTCATACAAGACTATCCAAGGCCGAAATCAATCAAGGACATCAGAGCTTTCTGCGGCCTAGTAGGCTTCTACAGAAGATTTATTCAGGATTTCGCAAAAACATCGAAGCCACTCACGAAATTAACACAAAAAAATCTGTTGTGGCCAGCACAAGACCTCTCGCCATTTCCATATTAGGCTATATAAGTATTGTATTGCACTTCGCTTTCGAACCGTCGTTTTATAACAAAATATTATAGAACATTACCCAAATATTGTTTCTTTTATTATATTTAACATGTCTTCTGCACACATATAATTCTAATTATATCTATTTTTCATTGTATGAGGAAGTTTCTAAATGTCAGATTGTTCCAATTCATTAACCAGATTGGCGGTATTTCTGATGGATATATGCATTTTATCACAATTTTACCTATAATTTCAATATATAAAACAATAAGAAAAATTAAATATACTTCCCAGTAAAAGCTATCAGAATGTCACTAAAACTGCTAATTTTTGACACTGACATGTGTCATTTACAAATTATGTTATAAACATTGGAATTTGTCATCTGGTTTCCTTAGTGCCTAGGCCCTGCGATTAGTACACTCTATAAATTATAGTGTCTTTATCTCTAAATCTATAGAAGATATAATAAAAATTTTAAGTGTATTAGATGGAGAATTTTATGTTCTTCAATATTTAATAAAAAAAACCTCCCAAAAAATTATATTTAGAAGAATTTTTCTAAGAAACTACTACTTCCGGTTATTCAATTGTTACCAAAACCTTTTCAGCTCTTCCCAGGAATGTAAGATTGAGGAAACTGCAGTTAAATATTTTTTAAGTCTTATAGTTTTTGAGGAATCGTGACTACAACATCCAGACATACATCACACACATCCACACACACACACACACACACACACACACACACACAGAGACATCATTTTAAAAATGTTATAATCGGATTGTAGGGACCTTAAATCGTGCTTATTCAATAAAATCTGGATATGCGAATTTTAGCATGAATCCAATACCTCTCTTAGCGAGAGGTAAAAACGAGCCGTTCAACTGGACAGATTGCGAACAATCATTCAATAAATTAAGGAATGCCCTCTGCTCCGAGTCAGTTTTAGGTCATCCAGACTCCACCAAGGAATTCATCCTGTCCACAGATGCCAGTGGGAAATCTATTAGTGCCATATTGAGTCAAAAATGCGATGGTTATGAGAGGCCGATAGCTTTTGCAAGCCGGCAGTTAAACAAGGCTGAAGTAAATTACTCTACAACAGAACAAGAATGTCTTGCAGTAATTTGGGGTGTAAAACACTACAGAGTGTATTTGTATGGAAGAAAGTTTACCATCAAAACCGACCATCAACCTCTCAAGTGGCTATTCTCTATCAGCACGCCACAATCACGCTTGGCAAGATGGGTACTTACTCTCCAAGAATACGACTTCAAAATAGAACATAGACCGGGGAAGAAACATGTAAACGCAGATGTATTATCAAGAATACCCATAAACGCCGTAGAAGTCGAAGATACATATGAACCAATATGGGACAGGCACATCATAGCAAGTAAACAACGTCAAGATGCAACAGTACAACAACTCTCCAGTAAAGAAGGATATTTCACGGATGATGAAGGTTTAATATTCAAAGAAAAATCTAATAATGAGCGTCATCATCAACTCGTAGTACCAGCGTCCATGAAATTCAAGGTAATGCACGATTACCACAACCTACCATATGCGGGACATCAGGGGTTTGAGAAGACATATAGTCGAATCAAGAAAATTTTTTTTTGGAAATCAATGGCCAAGGACATTGAAGATTATTGCAAGAAGTGTCATTCATGCAATGAGAGGAAAACGTCTCCGCATCACAAGCCTGTGCCACTACAAAAATTTAATGAAGTCAGTCGACCAATGGAAAGAGTCGCAATGGATATTGTGGGTCCGTTAACAACAAGTATGAAAGGGAACAAATACATCCTAACGTTCCAGGACCACTTTACAAAATATCCAGAGGCATTCGCCATTCCAGACCAAAAGGCATCAACCATAGCAAGAATATTGGCTCAAGAAATTATTTCAAGACACGGGACTCCGAGACAACTGCTGACAGACCAAGGCGCAAATTTCACTTCTGAAATTTTTAGAGAAGTTTGTCAAATATTAGGCGTCGATAAACTGCAAACAACAGCATACCGCCCACAAACAAATGGGATAATAGAACGAAGTCATCGAGTTTTCAAGGACATTCTGTCTCATTTTGTAAATCGAGATCAGACCGACTGGGATGAATGGTTACCATTCGTGCTACTAGCCTATAGAAGTAGCGTGCATAATAGTACAAACGAGACACCATTCTTCTTAATGCACGGTCGAGATATGGAGTTACCTTATGATGACATAACAAGACCTCAAGAGTTACGGTATGACTATGCAGACAATTATGCGTCAGAATTAAAGCAAAGGTTGCAAATTGCTTTCGAGGCAGTAAAACAAAACATAAACAAAGCAACAGGGAAGACACATAAACAATTCAACAAAAATACAAAATCAGCAGTCTACAAAATCGGTGACGCAGTATACTTGCATAACCCAGCCATTCATGCAGGTACGTCACGAAAACTACATAAGCCATGGACAGGGCCGTACTTTATAACGGAAATCATGGGTCCCGTAACATATAAAATCAAACAGCGAAATTCCAACAAAATTTTAACGGTACATATAAATCGTTTAAAGCCATTTAGGGATAAAAGCCTTATAAATCAAGAAACGGGTAATGAAGAGCCAAGTAGGGCAAGCACTGAAGAAGTAACTAGCACAAGTGTGAGCACAGATAAAAATACTGTTGACCCAAAAACGATGCAGAATATGATTCAAGACAGTCTATTAATAGACACTCTGGTGCGTCAAGCTCAAAGAAGCACCACTACTTCTGAACTACCCCGCTATCACACCTGTAGTAGAGGCCCAACACCCCACCATCCGTGGGTTCTTTCCCCAAGTCGAAATCAATAAGGTCTGTTTTCAGATGGCCACACGGCAAACGTATGTCGTTACTTGTGCGGAGAATTAGGACAACTGACACGAGATGGGCCCAAACCCGCAGCAGCAGTTTCAAGGTTAGCGGTCCGGTTCATCTCCCGCCATCAGTAGGCAACCGACACCAACACCCTGCGGAGAACCCGAAAATTGGGACCACTGCAACGAACAGGGTCCCATGCCGCAAATATATTGGGAGTCGGTAGTAAGAAAATCAGCGATGATGACTTCGGCAACATCTAAAGATGAAGATTGGGACAATTGTGAGGAGCCCACATATAACCCACAGCTGGCCACTGAGGGTTTACTCGTGTTGCGTCCCCTTCCAATGTACCAATATAAAATGACCAAGAGACAAAAAAGGGAGTACTACCGAGCGGAGCGGCAGCGCTGGTCCAACCTGAAGAAGTATCCAGCCGAAAACCACCGTATATAATAGAGAAAAACACCCTACTCTCTTTGTTCTAGATGAAGAGAGCCGTCATCACATCCATGTCCATCATCAGTGGCGTTTTCTCCATGCAAGCAAGGCAAGCAGTGCTTGCCTTTATATTTTGTTACTTTTAATATATTTTTACAATTATATTTATATATTTAGAACTTTAATATATCAAAATTTAAAAGCAAAAACACAAATGTATTTGCTGTTGCCTACCGCACCGTTAATCTAATTCTATCACTGGGATACGTACTATTACGACCTTATCATGTTGTACAAAACGTGCTGGTAAGCAGAACTTCGAGTGCTTACACCGCCTATACCTACACTATACCGAACATTGCCGAACATGTAGCCTTCTATACTGAAAATATTTCGCTGTTTAGGTTCATCTGCAAGCAGTTTTTATATTGCTTCCATGAACAAAATTTAAGTGAAATAGATAGGAAATGTTAAAATAGGATACGAATAAAAGTAAAATTTATTTATAAGGTATCTATATTTTATATTTCTACATTTATTTTGTTTCATTTAAATTTTGAAAATAATAATACTCCTTATATTTTTATACAGAATGGATAACATTTGTGCAATAATAATAAAAAAATTACAAGAAAAGTCATTTTGCAATTTTGAAGAAAAAAAACCTTTTTTGCAAATGGCAGACCAGTTCCTCCTATGAAGTTATTAACAACAACTGTTAAACATATAACAAGGCATTTTAATACCGATTTATATGACAAACATGTGTGGCTATGTGATAGTGAAACATTACTAAAATTATATTGTTGACCATGTTTATTATTTAATAAAGAAAAATCAGTATGGAATGATATTAAACGAGGCTTTTGCGACTTAAATAATATACATACGCAATATCACGTCAAGTCTGTGATCTGGCAATTTTTGTTTTTTGCACATGAAAGGGGAAAAACATACATTTGCACATCCCTTCGAAACATGTAAGTCAATTATAAGGCATTTGACCTTGCGCATTTTTTTTATACCTTACCTACGCCATTGCTGCTTGCCTTCTTATAAAATGCACGAGACGCCGCTGTCCATCATCATATTCTTATCTACCATAGCAGAATCAAATGCCATCATCGGGTTCGATTGCAGAGGTCCCACCACGAACATAACAACTGTATCATTAAAGAATGTGGCGGAGTGTCCAGATGTCGACAATGGATACACCGAGTCAAAAAAAATCATCCAAGTAATTCAGGAAAATGAATTCCAAACACACATCGTCCGTACAGCAGGGTTTACTAACCTACATTCACGAGGTCGGCCCCGAAGAATGCAAACTTATGCATCGAACCAAGGTATTCAGGGGATTCGGACATCAGAACGTGAATCACCTAGTGGGAAATTCGTCAACCTCAACATCCATGACACTGGCAGGCACAGTGGATATTGATGGAAAATGCACGGGTGGAGCCTACACAGAGAACGGGATAACATGGGAAAGTGTGCTGGTATTAGCCACAGTAAAAATTTCTTTAAAGGACTACACGGCTAGCGTTAGGCTAGAGGCAAATGAAATCGTGCTAAGTAGTGGACTAGTTTGTCCATTTCTAGAGGGTTACTGCATGGATACCGAAATTGGCGAGTCAGTATGGGAAAGGACATCGTCAGGGCAGTGCGATGATTCCAACATGGCTGTCCTCTATGAAGGAGAAGTATCTATCGTGGATACAGGTAAAATAAAATTTCACTCTGAAAAGCGTTACATTGTAGTCGAGCAAGGGGATAAAGTATTTGCTTTGAGATTGATTCAGAAAACAAGTAAATGCAATTTGGAAATGTGGCTTACTGAGCATCCTAAATTACTTGTAATTTTCAAAACTGAAATTGGTATAAAATATTTTGAAAGAAAAATTCAAAATCCAAAAAACATTAATCTGTTAGCATACCTCAATACAAAATTTTTATATGTTGAACAATCATTTAAAAGAGAGATGCGATCAATGTACGCAGATATTATTCATCGGCAATGCCTCATAGAGAGAGACATGTTGAGAAATCGATTATTATTAGCCCCACTTGTCCCAAATGCAGTTAGCGCCCTGCTAAGAAATAAGCTGGGATATATAGGAAGAGTTATGGGAGAAGTCATTCATATTATGCAATGCACCCCTAGAGTAGTAAAAGTACGAAGGACCGACGCATGCTACAACGAACTCCCAGTTTATGCAGAAAAAGAGGAACTCTTTCTAACACCCATCACACATATACTACAAGATAAAGGCTTACAGGTAGATTGTAGCAATATCGCCCCATCAGTTTTCCTAGTGGAAGGGAAATGGATTGGCTTCGGACCACACCCCATCCATGGAATAGAACCAGAGATCCTCGTCATTCAGCAGGAACCACAGTTCAACTTTAAGCCATTATTCGATATGGGAAATGCCGGTATCTACACCGAAGCAGAAGTGAAAAAGGCACAAGATGCTCTACTCTTCGGAATCGAGAGACAAGCCATTTCAAACATAATCACAAGAAGAGTGGTAGGCAGGAACACGGAGAGTCAATGACTAACTACTCTGGATCTTTTTACAAAAGGCGATATCAAGACTCTGGCTACATCTACCCTGAAGCAGATGTGGGGATGGTTCTCCAGCCTAGGGATGTTGATGTCAGGATTCATTGGTATCTATACGATAATAAAATTTTGCAAATATATTTTAGATTCACTATTAAATGGATATAACTTATACAAATCAGTAGGTTGTACAATTGGAGTAGCAGCTTGTTTATGGGATGCACTGACGCAGCTTGTCATCAGCAACCATCATAGAAAGGCATACCAGGAACAAGAAATGCAGGAAATCTTCATAGATACCAATGCACCAAAACACACACTAATGAAACCTAGTGCACCACCACTTGGCGGACTGTAAGCCAAACAAGGGGCCCGCTAAAAATGCCGACAGGGAGGGAAGATGGACAACTCATTCGCCCAAAGGCTCAGCCATAAGCTTCCCTTCCAGCATCTAACCCCCCCCCCCCCTCCAACCACGGAACAGGGCCCCATAAAGGAATTTAAGAAAAATTGTGCCCCAAAGGAAGCAAATTTTTAAAGAGGGGAGGTATGTAAACCTAAGACCTCAATTTCTTTGCTGACTTATCTTTACGTGAATATATATAGACGACTGAACGACAGGGAGAGGGGGCTCTAACATTGTAGCCTGTCCGTTACAGTCGACGAGACTATAGACTCTATTTGTATTTACTATTTATGCGACCTAACTTAATAATAAAGTTATATAGTTTTCTAATTAATTGTGTGAATCCAACCCCGTGGGCGACCCATTTCAGAGACAGCAGCAATCACCTTGCTAACCAAAGTAAGTAAATAATATTCTTTATTACATCGCTAACTAATTTGATACGAGACGTAACTTCCAAATCTGGCAAGAACCCTTTCCTTAATTTTATTTGTTAATTCGCCTCATAAAGGCGGGTTACAACATGGGAGGCCTGATTGTCGCGCCACTCTGCAGATTTCTTTGTAACCAGTACATTAAACAGCCGCAGTCTGTATTAACAACGGAATACGAAGTCACTTTTCCTTAGTTGTTTTTGTTCCGTGGTTATTTGCCATTTCTTGACTTGTACAAACCAAAACGTCAAAAAGCACAACAGAAATGTAATTTGAATTTGAAGAAATTATAGACAAGGAAAGATATATACTACACCGAGTTTGTTATGAGTTTGTGCCGTTTGTGTCGAATTGAATCGATGGGCGCCATAACGAGACGCTAATAGAAAGGCGCGATATTTAAAAATAGGAAAAATATGTTTTCTGAAACTAACAAAATATAGAGATATGTACACCGTAAAGGCTGAAAGCAAACAAATTCAATAATAAAATATATTTGTACATGAAACAAATAGCTAAACAAGCTTTGTAAATAAATACTAACTAAAGAAATAAACATGAAAAACTCTCACAAACAGAAATGACAGATTGCTGGGCTGCCAACATAAATAAATAAAATTCACTACAACTAAAGAAAATATTTATTATAATTATTGTAAAAATAATAGTTATTTGTGTATCAAGAGCGTAAAGTGGATCTTTATTGCTCGTGCTCGAAAATTTTCGAGCACGAGCAATAAAGATACTTTACGCTAGAGATGCACACATAATTTTTTCTACGACTTTACTAACCAAAATAGTAAAAAATAATAATACCTATTTAATAAGTTCAATTCAACCTCAACCAATTTCTGTTTTGTGTTGTGTGTAACCATGACGATGTGAGTATCCAAATAAATAAATACAAAATTCTGTCAGTAAAAGATAGTGATTTTTCCTGCACTCCTCCAGATACCGAGAGTTTATTTTATCAGTAAACATAGGGTATATCATTGCCATAGTTACGGTATGAATGTTTGACAGCATTGTATTGAAGCGTTTATTTTATGAGTAAACATAGGCGTTTAACATGGGAAGCAGTTTTTTGTAAATACAAAGGGCTGGCAATAAATCAAGCCATGCTATTGAACATGATAATAGTACATTACATCTTGTACATTATTTAATATTAATTATTTTAATAATATTGCAAAAATTGCAATAAATTACAGAAATTGTTAAATAAATAATTGTTTCACTTTTTTATTATGCAATATGAAAAGTTTTACAAATGTCTCCGTGGCGCAGTGGTTTTAACACTTGTGTCGGAAATTTTTGGTCGGGGTTCGATTCCCGATTCCCCGTTGGGGTAATTATTTTACTTTTTCAGATAAAAATTGTTGAACTTTTAAAAATCAGTTTATATTTCCATATTACAATCATTTAAAAATAATAATAAAATTGTAATAAATAAAGAGAAAATAATTGAGAATAATTGATTACAATAATAATAATGTCTGGTCGCGAACCTGGAGGTACTGGGTTCGATCCCGACCGACGCCAAATATTTCGAATTTTAAATGGCACAAAAGTGACCCCTGTGGTGCACTCTCCACGCCAGCAATGAGTGCCCGTGAGGTGACGTCTGGTAAGCGCCCGCACGGTACAAATATGTCATCATCATTACCGATATCTGCGATAAAGCAGATTGGCACACCCAGAAATGGGTAATATGCCGTGATGATATATTTATTTTATTTATTTATTTCATAATAAAAATATTGATGTAATATCAATGCATTGTATTTTTTTGATAAATACAGTGAAAACATAATATCTACACAAATTTATTATATTTCAGTTATTTTTATTATTGTAATTAATTATTCTCAATTATTTTCTCTTTATTTATTACAATTTTATTATTATTTTTAAATGATTGTAATATGGAAATATAAACTGATTTTTAAAAGTTCAACAATTTATATGTAAAAAAATAAAATATTTACCCCAACGGGGAATCGAACCCCGACCAAAAATTTCCGACGCAAGTGTTAAAACCACTACGCCACGGAGACATTTGAAAAACCTTTCATATTGCATAATAAAAAAGTGAAACAATTATTTATGTGACAATTTCTGTAATTTATTGCAATTTTTGCAATATTATTAAAGTAATAGACACTTACAAAATTGCAATTTGCACGAGCGCCTCTAACGGCGAAGCATAGAAATCAAGGTTGCTATGGTTACCCCGTACAAACAAAGACCTGACATCAGCCGTAGACTTTACACTCTAGCCATCGTTTTAGTTGAATAATCGAATGATCTTCAATATTATCAAAAAAAAAAAGTTGCCCCAGACACATCTGCTGGTTTTAAACTCATTTTTAATAAACACAACGTACACATCACAATAAAGAATTAGGTTTAACACTGAATAACAGATGCGAATACAATGACATATAGGAACAGGGAACGGGACGCAAGACAACGAGGAGAGGTTTGTTTGTATGCATGACCTTCTATATCTCTCTTGCAGTGACGTCAATTTTGTAAGTGTCTATTAATATTAAATAATGTACAAGATGTAATGTACTATTATCATGTTTAATAGCATGGCTTGAATTTTTGCCGAACACTTTGTATTTACAAAAAAACTGCTTCCCATGTTAAACGCCCATGTTTAGTCATAAAATAAACGCTTCAATACATTGCTGTCAAACATTCATATCGTAACTATGGCAATGATATACCCTATGTTTACTCATAAAATAAACTCCCGGTATATTTGAAAAGGCGCAAAATACTTCCTTGAATTTATTATCTGCAAAATCAAAAGCATTATACGAAAAGAATTATAACCTCTCCATTGAATGGTGTAATTTTAAAAAATCAAGAATTACAGTGAAAATGTCTTACTAGCTTACTTTTTGTAAAAATCTAATGAAATCGTCTTTTCTTTGGCCCATTTATTCCATGCTAAAATCAACACTAGCAGTTAAGAACTGAAAACTCTAGTGATTGTCACAGTCACAGAATCTAATTTATCTTCGTCGGCTGTTTTCAAGTTCTGGAATGAATATACAAAACTGTCAAAAGTGCACATTCAATTTTAACATTATCCGCCAATAATTAAATCCAGTAAGTTTGTTAATTATGAAATGTGTGTTATTAAATATTTAAAGTTGTAATACAATGTACATTCACCAGTAGTTATTATATATAATTAAATACCTAACCTAACTAAATTGGTAATGTAGCTAACTTCAGATATATTGTTTGTAGCACGTTTCTAGTGTAAAAATGAACCTAACCTATATTTTAGATTTCGTACTTTACCGCGCGTTACTATGGGAGTCGCGCGGTAAAATATTTTTTTGCTCGTTCCTTAGTAACCATCAACTTTACGATGACAAAATAGAGCACAAATGTCAACTTTTCATGGTGGTCGTAGAAAAAGAAAATTAAATATTGTTCGTACTTTTTATTGGGCGACTGAGTTTTATTATTTTGATATGAAGAAATGAAAATAAAAATGTAGTAATTTTACGGGGGAGGAACAGGTATTACTAATGGCATTAGTAAAAAATCACGAACACATTATAGGAAACAAAAAATGGGGCCAAAAGACCTGGGATATGAAAAAAAATCGAAAAAGAATTTAATAGCCAGAATAAAATGGGCGGCTTTAGATTCATGCATCACTGAAAAAAATTTTGCTTTAATTATGAAAAAATCTGTATCGTTTACTTGACTTACAGATAAGTACTAACAAACTAAAAAAAAAAAAAAACATTTAAAGTAGCTTCTGCCATTGCACAATGAAACAAAAGAAGATCAGATTTTATTGACAAGTACACTATTTGTGTGTTAAATACATTTTACGATCGAAAACTGAGCGCGAGGATAAAAAGTTTGGGAAACTGCATCAAGAACGACCATCAAGCGTAGCAACAAAGAAAGGACTCGCGTTTTCGGAAAAGCATGGCTGATTGCTGATTCTTATGTCTCCTCTACTTTAATTTAACAACACCGTTAATTTTATATTTCAATGTTAACTAATATGTTAAACAATTGTTTTATTTCGATGTTAACTAATAATAATATAAATTTATAATTTATTTTAAATACAAGCTGTATTATAGTTCGTTTTAACATAACAACTAGTTTGGGTAGCGTCAGAGTGTACGAAAATTCAAATATCACTTTATTATATATCAACTTACAAAACATGGTAATGGATAAAAATCGAAAAAATTAACATTGCCTTATTCAAATAACTACTTATAAATTTTTTGAATTGTCAAATCTCAAAATATATTACAATGGTCTTATTCTCAACTGAAATGACCGATAGAGGCGCTGCAAGCACTTTCAACATGGCGGATGCATGACGGTAGGTGTACAATCTGTAACTGTCATATGATACAATTTTGCTTGTGTTTCTTCAAAATGAATCTAAGTATTGTTGAGATATTTGACTTTCTAAATGCTAATCATCATTCTAGGATTATTGTTGAAGGTATGATTGTATATAATGTTCATTTACTACTTTATTTAAAATATTAATCTTGTAAACAGGCGAAGAAGTTCTGAATGCTAATTACATTATATTATGTGGAATTACCGATAGTTATCGAGAAATTATAAATGTAACATCACTCTGTCTTCAAAAAAGTGCTCTGTCGTCACAAAGATGGTACAGCACTTTTTTTTAATTTCTCCGTTGAGAAGGAATTTCTAAAAATTTAAATAATCATAAATATGTTTCAAATATAATTATTAATAATATTAACTGGAAGAATAAAGTCACTATCTTATCGAACATACTCTCATATACTTGGAAATTTGTTTTCCAGAACGTAAAACATACTTCCAAGCTCCAATGTTTGTTAAATACCTGCATTTGTGGTTATACTCACTTTGTTTTTATCTATTTTTGGAAAAATGTGGAAACTTAAATGAGTTTCGCTACTCATAAGCGAATGACACCCGTATACACAACACATAATATTGCTTTTACCGTGTTTTACAACATTCATTTTCGTATAAAAGAAATACTTTTAAAAAATGTATGCTAACATTATGTTGTATTTGTTCGCACCTACCGTCATGCACTAGTTCAAAATTTAGTCACCAGATGTCATATCGATGCTCTTCAGTTGTCAATACAATTCTCGACTTATGCAAATCTCTACCACTATGAAGTCAGCGCGCATTGATCTATTCGTTTCTGGTTTGTTCACTACTGCTTTATTCCGGCACTGTTTAGTGATATTTAATTTTATAATTATATTTAAATTTGAATTACAAATATATGAAAATGTTAATGAATTTGTTGTGACAATTCAAAAATAATCAAATACATATTTTATATATGCCAAATAAATTTATCTATTTGCAAATGATGTACATATATTATTTTTGATGTAAATTTAGGACATGTTTTATTATTTAATAATAATAGTCTAATTTCTAATATTAATGACACTGAAGATGTAATATGAAAACAATAACCATTTTATAATAATTATAGAAAAGCCATAAAAGGTTAACTGTGAAACATAGAAAAGATGAAATGTATGGGAAAAATAAAATTGCTTTTAGAATAAAATAAATATATTTGTTATTTTATAATTATAGTTATTGAATTGGTTTGTTTAAACATTTACCTACCGTACGTAGTAATACAGGACAGATAATACGATTGTAATTAATATTCACACTATTTTACTGTTTTTACATTTTTCTTCAGGGTGTTAAAAAATGTGTTACATATTTATAAGGTACGTAGGGGATGCGAAATAGACTAAATAAAAATAAAATGGAATTGACGACGTGTACTGACAACAGATTGAAAATTCTTTCCTATTTTTTCCACACCTGCTCTTTTCCTAAAATGCAAAATGGGGTTGACAAATGAAGACAAGTATTTATTGTAAAATTCAGGTCCGGTTTTATGAACGTCCATTTAAAATTTAATTCCAAAGTAAATTTAAGTAAATGTAGCTCAATTTTTTGACAGTGATGCGATGATTTTAATGACAACAATGTGAAAACTGATTCATTTTATTAAATTTACTATGAACCTAAAATTAAATCGATGCTTATAATACTGGCCCAAAATTGATTACTTATGATGGATATTTCTGACAACATAAGATAATCTACAGGTTAGTTTAACAAATTATTGTAAATTTTACCTTATTATAAGCTTTTGAATATAAATTAATAAAATAAATATCAAGTTAAGTTCTTCTGTGATGAGCTAAAAGAAAACTCAAACCTTGTTTATAAAAAAGAGGTAAATGGTAAATGAATCCATAGTTATTTACAAGTACGCAAAATTGGTCTTTAGTTATGAATGAGTCAGATTTAAAAAAACGAGATCAGCGAGGGTAAAGTTTTAAGACCCATGAGAGACTAAATATGTTTTATGTATGTACGATCAAAAAACCCAATAAATGTAAAAATAATATATATATATATATATATATATATATATATATATATATTTACATCCCACTACCATTGTGGCGTCCCCTGTGTAATTTTCTACATTCAAAGTGACGTCCTTGTGCATAAGACGTCCGTATACCGGACGTCATATGCACATGGCCTTATAAATTTTTTTCTGGCATCAGGGGGGCCTCTAGTATCGTATGGCAAAATTTGTTATGGACGTCAGAATGATAGCGGAATGGAAAATGTATATTTTTTGTAGTTCAAAAAAATTCCACTTGCGGCGCTAGTGTCGTCCGGCGTATATACGCTGTATATACTGAAGTTTCATTCCAGCGACATTCTGAACTCCGTACACTTGGCAACACTGGAATATTGGATTACTACATTAGCGCGCAACTCTTCTAATCGTATTTAAAGCTACTTTGTGCACACATGATAGTATTTAAATTAATATTTATGTAATCAAACTTTTGTTTTGCAAAATCCTCTTAGTAAATACAAAGTCAAAATGTATGGTTTCAATGTAATAAATTTAAAAAATGTAATTATCTAAATACTCGTATCATAAAGCTGAATTATTAATTACATAATATTGTGTATGGGTAAGAAGATGAATGATTAAATGTATGGAATAAATATGAGAACGGTATACCACAGTGAAATAAATAAATAAAAAATTTATACAGCCGTATTCATAGTAAAAATATGCCGGTTTAAACCTGGTCTATAGGCATAGTAGTTTAGATTCGGCTTTTCTCTTATTCATAGAACTGGACTAACGGTAGTGCTGGTTTAAATACGGTCTGATATTTAGACCTGGCAGACCCCTAGTTTTACGCTGGTTTAAATGCAGATGTTCAATTGTCAACAAGAAGAAAGCCAGTGAGGTTATATTTGAAAATATTATTTTAGAAGTAAGTAGATATTTATTTTATTGAATAATATATATCTACCTATATAACTAATATATTTATATTAATGATTTTTAATTTATTTTTCAGATTATGTGATTAGAATTCAGGATGTAATTGAAAGCAGAAGGTAGCAAAAGATATATCTTCAACACATTAATCCCATCGAAAAATATGACGAAACTGAATTTAGAAAAATATATACATGGGTAATTGTCTAATTTTATCACGAAAATATATTACATTACATAAAAAGAAAATAATAAGTTTCCCATGTTAGACGCCTATGGCCCGCTTTTTAATTAATACCCTGTGTAACAGTTATTACTTGGTTGTAGGTTGTTTGTGACTCAAATGCCAAGATCTGGGACATTGTTGCACAATGGAGGGGCAGTGCATACGATTCAAGAATATGGAATCATTGCAACTTGAAGCCACGATTTTAGGTACATTATACAACAGGCAGACATTTATGTAAACGAAATTCTAATATTAATAATATTAAATTATGTTAATCTAGTGAAATCAATGGAATCCTCATAGGAGACAATGGATATCCATCATCGGAGTTTTATGCTTATTCCAGATCTTCGCTTTACTACAGATGAGGAACAACGATACAACGAAGCACACATCAGAACCAGAAACGTTGTAGAACGATAATTCGGCCAATGGAAAAATAAATTTAGATGTTTTTTAATTAGAATGCAGATGTCTTTAGAAACAGCTAAAGTTAGCATTATTGCATTGACAGTTTTTCGCAATATAGCTGTGAAATATTGAATTGGATGATAGAGACGGTATATTTATTATTGGGAAGTAAAATAACTTTATTAATATTATATTATTTCTTTATAGATGATGTAAGTAGCGGAGATTCCTATGAACCGGATAATGAAGAACAAAACGACGAAAGACAGGATAATGACCCAAGAAATATATTTAGACGGAACTATATAGAAACATTTTAATTAACAAAGTTTATTAAAATAGCAGGCAAACATGATTCATAAATAAAATACATGCTGTATGAAAGATTATAACTAATAAAATTTAATTCTTTGGGATTGATGTTACAGCTTTTGTAGTTACTTTGCTGTCATCTTCATTATTTTTCATTGTTCCTTTATTTCCTTTTTGTTCCTTGCAAAACCGTAAGCCGCAAATATATATATGAAATATACTTTTCCATGCTTCTTCTTTTTTTGGAATTGGCTGCACTATTTACAGTTTTATTTTTCATAATCTTTGCATGGATTTTCACTTGCTCCAAAAGCAGATTCTTTTCATTTTATGTCCAATTAGATTCTCGCTTACTCATTGTAAGTCTGAATATATCACACTAAAAAGAAATATATTATGTCTTGAACAACATAAATTAAGATTCAGGAATTAATCAGATATACAGAATATGAAATCGTTTATTTCTTGAAAAATAACAACGTACTGAACTACATTATGAAATTATTATGACCGTTACATAAAAAACAGATATTTTTCATGGATAACTTGTAATAATACACAACACTCCTTCCTCCTAACTGGTAACATAGTCTTTCAAATAAGCAGGTGGTTTTATCGTCCTTTTTGGTCGTGGCGTGGTCTGTAATGATTGTGGTGGTAAAGAAGAAGATGTAGCAGGTTCTTCTGAAATCGCTGGAGTAAGTGACGATGAATTTTCAACTTCTTCAGGTGGTGTTCGGCCTGCCATCAGATCTACATGGCGTCGAATGGATTTTCCTTCCGGTGTTTTTGCTTCATAGGAAACAGGTCCTGTTTGTCTTTGTACAGTTGCTGGCATCCATGAAGATGTAGCTCCATAACTTCGGACATAAACTGGTTCGTCAATGTTGAACTGTCGAATTTTCCTCTTTTCAAGGTGAGTTGCGAGTTCTTCATCTTTCTTCAGTTGCTGGTCTAGGCTGTAATCAGGATGTAACCTATCTAAACATGTTCGTATTCTTCGTCCCATAAGTAGTTCTGCTGGACTAAATCCAGTAGTCGTTGACGGCGTGACGTGTTGAGCAAGTAAGAAATTTGCTAGTCTTTGATTCCAGTTTCCATTAATAATTCGTTTCAGTGATTCTTTTGTTGTTTGAACCATTCGCTCCGCTTGTCCATTACTGGCTGCATGATATGGTGATACTAAAATTGATCGGATTAAATTTCTTTTCACAAATGATTGAAATTCATTTGATGTAAATTGAGGCCCGTTATCTGATACTATTGAATCAGGAATACCATGTGTAGCAAACAACTCGCGCAGTGTTTTTATAACAGCAGCACTTGTTGTTGAGGGCATACGTTTTACCTCTAACCATTTTGAATAAGAATCCACAATTATGAGGAACTCTTCACCTTGATATGGGCCCGCGAAATCTATATGTAAACGTGACCATGGATTTCTTGGTGTTTCCCAAGGATGAATAGGTGCTTTCGGTGGAGCATGTCGTGTTACTTGACATGGTCCACATTCTTTTACATAATTTTCGATGTCTGTATCAATATTTGGCCACCATACATAAGAACGAGCTAGAGCTTTCATTCGAACGATACCTGGGTGTGCGATGTGTAGCTCTTGCAGTACTCGTTTACGTGCTTCATTTGGAATAATTACACGGTGTCCCCATAATAAACAATCTTTATGAATTGAAATCTCGTGTTGTTTCATAGAAAATACCTCATAACCTTCAATTGTTTTGGCAGGCCATCCCCTTCCCACCCAGGTAAAAACTCTAGATAGAACTTGATCTTTTTTTGTTAATTTACCTAAATCAGATGCAGTGAGTGGTGATTGAGATAAAGTTTCAGTGAAGAAAACGTCTGATAGATCTGGAACAGGAACGTCTGGGAACGGGCAAGGTAGACGACTTAGTGCATCAGCATTTGTAATCTTGGGTCCTGGACGATATTCAAGCTTACAGTCATACGACTGTAAGATGATGGACCAACGCAACATCCGTGGAGAGATGATGTCTGGAGTTGGTTTAGATGTTTTGAAAAGCCCCAAAAGTGGTTTGTGGTCGGTTACAAGTGTGAATGGTCGACCATATAGGAAGTGATGAAATTTCTTTATACCTGCAACTAAAGAGAGTGCTTCCTTGTCGATTTGTGCGTAATTGCGTTCTGTTGTAGTCAGCGTTCTTGAAGCAAACGCGGTAGGAGCGTCTCTTCCATCAGGTTGTGTTTGACTTAGAACGGCTCCTATGCCATACGACGATGCATCACATGTCAGGGTTGTCGGTAGTTCTGTATCAAAAGGAACAAGCACACTGTCTGATGATAAAAGTTCTTTTACCTTATTGAAGCTCTCTTCATGTACAGAAGTCCATTTCCAAGATGTTGACTTATCCAACAATCTATGTAACGGTTCTGCGATGGTTGCCTTATTCTTCAGGAACCCATTGTAAAAATTTAGTAGTCCAAGGAATGCTTGAAGTTCTAATTTGTTTTTTGGAGATGGTGCATTCATAATTGCTTTTACTTTGGATTCAGCAGGGTGAATACCTTCTTTATCAACTCGATATCCTAGGAATTCTACGGATGTGACACCAAAAATACATTTATCTCGGTTTGCTCGTAGTCCTCTTTCTTTGAATCTTTGCAGAACTTGTTTCAATCTTTCTGTGAGTTGCAGCATCGTCGTAGCTCTGATAAGTATGTCGTCAAAATATGGCGTTACACCGTGTATATTTCGAAGAAGTTCGTCCATGATACTCTGAAAAATTCCTGGTGCGATACTTATTCCAAATTGTAGACGTTTCACTTTGAACGCACCCCGATGTGTAATTATTGTTTGAGCTTCGGCTGCCGACTCATCAACAGGTAACTGAAGATAAGCTTGTGACATGTCAATCTTGGCGTAATATCCTCCTCCTGTCAGATTTGACAGAAGATGATTTATTGCAGGAATAGGGTATGGATGTTCCTGCAACGCCTTGTTGATGGTGACTTTATAGTCCCCGCACAGTCGAATAGCCCCATTTGGTTTGATTACAGGGACTACTGGAGTAGACCACTTTGGGTTGGATATCGGTTGTAATACGTCTTCCTTCAATAATCGTTCAATTTCTAAATCGATGCGCGGTCGCAAAGCTAAAGGAACATTACGTGCTTTAAAACGGATAGGAGTTACCTTATGATCAAGTGGAAAGGAGACTGGTGGTCCTCTGTAATTTCCCAACTTCTCATTGAAAACTTCTTTGTACTGCTCAAGGATTTCGTTTATTGTACTGGATTGTTCAATTTGATTTATTCCTGTGAGTTTTATGCCCAGTGGTTGAAACCATTCGAGGCCTAACAAATTTGTAAAACTACCTTCAGCTACTAAAAGCCTTAGTTGTTTTCTATATTTCTTGTAGCGGACATTTACGCTGCATGTTCCCTTCATCTTGATCTGGTTCTTTTGATAATCTCGCAAGTTGATGTGTAGAGGTTCAATTTTTGGTCCTCCACTTGGCCAAAAACTTCGGTATGTTGGAAACGAAATTATAGAATAATCGGATCCCGAGTCGACTTCCATTTCACAATCGAGACCCTCTATGTTCACTGTAATTTTAATCTTCTTTATTGCTGGTGTGATATTACATATATAGGATTCATCATTTTCGTTATATGTTTCTTCATTGCTAACTTGATTAGTTTTTGATTTGTTTGATGTCGGTTGCCTTGGGTTCCAGATGCTTTTTGTTGTCCTTTTCTTGCCTCGACACACTCTTTCTATATGTCCCTTTTTATGACAAAAGTTGCATTCTGCATTGCGGAACTTACATTCGTCACGATTATGTGCACCTCCACAGCTAGCACATGTCTTTGTGTGTGATCCTTCTTGCTTTGATGACTGTTTATTGTAATTTTTCCTTGCATTGCCTTGTACTTGATTCATTGTTGAACCTGTAACTAAATTCTTTGTTACTACTAGAGCCTGTAATTCTTTAACTTGAATTGAAGCGGCTTCTCCTGCGAGTGACTTCTTGATAGCGTCATCAAGTGTTAATGTGGATTCACATAACAGTCGTCTTTGAATATTGTCGTCACGTAATCCAGCTACAAACTGGTCTAGCAAACGATCATTTAGGGTATCGGCGAATTCACATTCTTCAGCTAAACGCCGTAATTCTGTAACATAGGTTGCAATTGATTCTTCTTTTTGCTGTGTTCTCTTACAAAATAAGAATCTTTTGTAGATCCTTGACGTTTGTGGCATGAAATGTTTTTTGAGAGTGTCCACAAGATCATCGTATGATTTTGTGTCTGGCTCTGCAGGTGATATTAGAGATTGTAATATACCAAATGTTGTTGGCCCGATGACTGTCAGAAGTGTAGCTCGTTTCTTTACTTCTGATGTGATGTCATTTGCTAAACAGTAGTACTTTAGTTGTTGAACATACATATTCCATGTATGTGGTTTGTTGACGTTAAACTGTTGCATTGAACCCACAGACGTCATTGTAGATTTTATAATTCGAGTTTTTATCTTATTGAAATCCCTTTTCTCGTCGCCAATATTATGTCTTGAACAACATAAATTAAGATTCAGGAATTAATCAGATATACAGAATATGAAATCGTTTATTTCTTGAAAAATAACAACGTACTGAACTACATTATGAAATTATTATGACCGTTACATAAAAAACAGATATTTTTCATGGATAACTTGTAATAATACACAACAAAATATTACGCATTTTTCTGTATTTATCTTATGGACCTTCAAATTATAACAATTATTTAAATTTAAATGCCAACTGCATACAAGTTTAATTTTGTAGATTGGTTTAAAAACAAATAATTATCATCTGACAACTGTCACAAACTGTGCTACTGCGCATGGCGGATATCGAAAAAGACCAAGTCCTAGTAGATCGATGAGTTTAATCTAGATCTTTTTAACCCAGATTTAAACTTGGCACAAATTTTACCATGAATAGGTCATTTTGGTCTTAGACTAAACCTGAACTATTAAACTCGTGTTTAGACCTGGCTTTTCTATTTTACTATGAATATGGCTGATAAACTTTTGATCTAAAATACGAAGACCGAAATTTGAAGTGTCGAAAAAGAGGGTGTAGAAATAATTATTAAAAGAAAAATCTGATGTGGCCAACACAAAACCTCCCCCTATTTAATTTTTATTAATTTAAATACATACCTACGTATTTACTAACGCTGCAAACTGTTTCATTGCAGAAAACTATTGCTTTATTTACTATTATCTTTTTAAAATGTCACTATTATTAATTTGAAGTGATTAGCTTTTTGACAGTAACATTTACTGTCAGTTGATTTCATTTGAAATATGAACTGTGTAACAAAGGAATTGTGTTTATCTTAGGCTTCGGGACTAATAAAAAAACATATTTTTAAATTTATCTGTAAAATATATAGAAAAAGTATTAATGTATTCCTGTAGAAAATTCAATAATCTTTAATTTTCATAAGACATAAAATGCGAAAAAATTGCATTTAATGGTATTTTTTGAAGAAAAACCATTATGAGCTTCAGGTAAAGTGCCATTTCCGGTTATCGGATTTACACCAAAATCTAATGGCTTCTTTTCATATTAGAATAGGATAGAAATAGAAGGTTTCAGAATTTTCTGAATGATAGTATTTGAGTTAGAGCGAAGACAAAATCCATACACATACACACATACAGACATCATCTTGAAAATGTTAAAATTGGATTCTAGGGACCTTAAAACGTGGTCATTTACTAAAATCTCGATATTAGATTTTTAGCACGATCCCTATACTTCCCTTACCAAGGATAGCGCGAGGTAAAAAATGTTTTAAACATATTAATATGTACTACAAACTATTTATTACATACAGATATTTTTTACTCTAGGTACTTCTTCCTATTTCTCCTCTACTTACTGAGGTGTTTCAATAAATTGTTTTCATTTAATTAGAAAATATTTTTATAGATTTTAGATAGTTTAAATAAGTTTAAAATATTTGCTTTTCACCTCCCGCTACCCTTGGTAAGGGAGGTATAGGGATCGTGCTAAAAATCACATATCGAGATTTTAGTAAATGACCACGTTTTAAGGTCCCTAGAATCTAATTTTAATATTTTCACGATGATGTCTGTATGTGTGTATGTGTGCATGTGTGTGTATGTGTGTTTGTATGTGTGTGCATGTGTAGGGATTTTGTCTTCACTCTAACTCAAATACTATCATTCAGAAAATTCTAAAACCTTCTATTTCTATCCTATTCTAATATGAAAAGAAGCCATTAGATTTTGGTGTAAATCAGATAACCGGAAATGGCACTTTACCTGAAGCTCATAATGGTTTTTCTTCAAAATATTCTATTAAATGCAATTTTTTCGCATTTTGTGTCTTATGAAAATTAAAGATTATTGAATTTTCTACAGGAACATATTAATACTTTTTCTATATATTTTACAGATAAATTTAAAAATAATTTTTTTTATTAGTCGCGAAGCCTAAGACAAACACAATTCCTTTGTTACACAGGTCATATTTCAAATGAATGTAACTGACAGTAAATGTCACTGTCAAAAAACTAATCACTTCAAATTAATAATAGTGACATTTTAAAAAGAAAATAGTAAATAAAGCAATAGTTTTCTGCAATGGAACAGTTTCCAGCGTTCGCAAATACGTAGGTATGTATTTAAATTAATAAAAATAGCGGGAGGTTTTGTGATGGCCACATTAGATTTTTATTTTTATTATATTGTAATTTGAAAAATATTATTATATGCGCTAGTGAGATATGTAACAATATATTATAAATTATCAAAAGTAATGACTTTTAAAAACACCGTATTTTTATTGCAATCTATATGCAAACTTAGAAAGAAACGCAGATAAGTAAATTAATAATATGTCTATTATTGTAATATCCGTAAAAATTACAATTTATTGCAAAAATAGCCGAAGTGAATTCAAACGGCTGCTTTTCATATGTTTTCACTATTTTATTAACTTATGAAAAATAATTTTTTGAACAAATACATATTTACTCAGAATAAGTGTATTAAAACCGGAATTGAATATTAATAATAAGCTTATTATTATAAATTTCATAAAAATTTGAATTTATTGCAAAAATAGCCGAAGTGCATCCAAACGAGAGCTTTTCACATATCTTCACTATTTTTTTTTTTTAACATATAACAAATAATTTGTTTAATAAATACCTATTTACTTGGAATAAACATATTAATACCGGAGATTAAATTCATGTTAATCTTATTATTAAAATTTTCGTAAAAATTAGAATTTATTGCACAAATAGCCGAAATGAACCAAAATGGTTGCTTTGCAGATATTTTTCACTGTTTTATTGACATGTAACAAATAATTTGTCATCAAATAAAATTTTTACCTCCCGCTACCCTAGGTAAGGGAGCTATAGGGATCGTGCTAAAAATCGCATATAGAGATTTTAGTGAATAAGCACGTATTGATGTCCCCAGAATTTAATATTTTTACAATGATGTCTGTAGGTACGTATGTGTGTGTGTGTGTGTGTGTGTGTACGTGTGTGTGTGTGTGCGTGCGTGTGTGTGCGTGCGTGCGTGCGTGTGTGTGTGTGTATGTATCTTGTGGACACGATTACTCAAATACCATCAATCAGAATATTTTGAAATTTTGGATACCCGTTCTATACTAATGTGGGAAGAGCTCATTAGTTTTTAGTGTATATCGGAAGTAGGTATTATTTATACAAGCTTTTAATAGTGTTTCTTGAAAAAATACATAGAATATAATAGATAAAATGTATTAACGGATATCTCGGCGGTGATTGTAAGGAATTATATTGTTGTTATTCCATAAAGTGGTTAATTTTATTTAAATTTCCAATATTTCGTTACACATTTTGTAACTTCATCAGGGAATAAATTAGTTTTAACTGGTGTAATCGCTTGATAAATTGATAAATTCAGAAACATTCAATTTTGTTATTGTTACTTGTTCATGCTCTGCACTGATTTACATATTATTGTAAGAATTTTGACTATATAAGTATAAAATATAAGTTACATCAAAAGAAAACTTGTAAAATTTACTCAGTGAGCGTCACATGTTGGCCGAAATGTGTGGGCCCACACTTTTATTCCCTGATGAAGTTACAAAATGTGTAACGAAATATTGGATATTTAAATAAAATTAACTACTTTATGGAATAACAACAATATAATTCCTTACAATCACGGCCGAGAAATCCGTTAATACATTATATCTATCAACAAGTACGGCGTTACTTCCTCCTAACATTGAATATAATATTTCAGTAACTTCTACTTAAAAATTAAATATAATGATACAATCTTGAATTTTACGATAATATTTACTATGCGTCAAACAAAAACAATATTTTAAAAACAATTTTGATATATTTAAACAAATGTCACTGTCAGGAAGCAATTACATTACCTTGTGTAAAGATACGAGTACTATTTTGAATTTTTGTTACGTTTTTCTATTAGTTTTGTCAATATTCGTGAAATTTATTTTGTGTATGATATATTTGTTAAATGTAAAATAAAGTTTGTTATGAGTGAAATAAATAAATTTAAATAGTTCATTCTTCACTTATTTTCACATATTTACATTTACCGTCAGAGAAAATGGAATTGTTGTTCTTGTACACCAAGTGCAAGAACATTTCACATTTTTTACTTGTATACCGGGTATGTACTTTATTTTTGTTATGTGTATAAGAAATACAACAGTAAAATTTTAATTTGGAGAAATATTTTTCCTAATAATTTTAAAACAAAAGTGTTAAGTATTAAAAATGATATTTTTAATGACAAATTAGAAGTTCCATTTTCATATTGCTTACGGATTGCCAAAAGAAATTATCATTATCAAACATTGTAGGAATCTATGATGTTTGCAGTTAAGTATGCATATTGTTGTGAAAGAGTGTGCTTTGATTTCTACATCAGAATAATGTATTTAATATTGGCAACGCTGCTGGACGTCACTGTAACGTTAGTATGAATAAAAATATACAAATTGGACGTCATAAGTACTGATTATGTATGAAGTATATACTGTGGACGCCGGATTCACTCAGTATGGAGGAGCTCATAATGTCGTCAAATGAACGGAAACGTATATCGTTGTAAATCGACTTTATTGAAATTTGAACCGAAATTCATAATCAGGGGGAAAAATAAGTAGATATACTTTATAAAGTCGAAGCCTATCTCTATTCCTTTCGGTGGTTGCCACAATGTCCTAGCCATGAAAGGACGCAGCAATGATAGCGGGATGTAAATATATATATATATATATATATATATATATATATATATACAACTACAACGTACTTAAACATGTGATACAGTCAAAATTATTATAAGTTTTATTTTTGTAAATTTTAACTAAAATAATGTCAAAATTCTTCTGTTTTATAAAATCAATGACTTATAAACAACTTCACCAAAACTGTCCTGATGATGTGTAAAAAACTAAATACACGAAAGCTTGACAGATTTTAAAAGAAATCAACTTTAATTAAAGCCCACAATCCACTGACACACCCACGATATTTTCCTCCTTAACTAATCGAAACAGTGACGATTACACTCCACATATATATATATATATATATATATATATATATATATATATATATATATATATATATATATATATATATATATACACTGGCGAGCAAAAAATTGAGGTCAATTATTAATTATTATGTATTTTTCTAATTTTCTGTTTTAAGCTTATATTTGTAAATTGAAAACCATTATACTGTATTTTATAGGCTAAATTAATAATTCAATATTGACACGCAAAGCATATTTTTTTGTTTTATAATTTATTATGAAAAAACAATAAATTTACATTTCAAACGTAGTTTGACTTTTTGTTGTTAGGAGTTATGTGGAACGAAAAAAAATTAAAAAACTTTGTTCTAATATTGCCTGTTTCCTCCTCTTGCGTTAATTACTGCTTGAACTCGACGAGGCATACTTTGAATTAAGTTAAGGATCATATTCTGGTCAATATTATCCCACTACTGCAATAGCAACGCTTTAAGCTCCTGGGCAGTTCTTGGAGCTGGTGTATGCTTTCGGATACGCCGTCCCAACTCATCCCAGACATGTTCGATGGGATTCATGTCCGGACTGAGGGCTGGCCAATCAAACCGTCTAATTCCCACTTCATCCAGTTATTCTCTGACAACTCTGGCTGCGTGAGGTCTAGCATTATCTTGCATGAAAATGCTATGCTCGCCCATAGTGATCAAGAAAGGCATAGCATGGTCTTCTAGAACCTCCGTAATGTACCTGTGAACTGTCAGGGAACCATTCTGTATGAAAACCAACTCTGTACGTGCTTATGAAGAGATTCCTGCCCAAACCATAACCGACCCACCGACAAATGGAAGTCGCTCGTCAATACAAACTTGAGCGTATCTTTCTTTGGGTCTTCTCCATACTCGTCGACGTCCGTCTGATCCATTGAGGCAAAAACGCGACTCATCGGAAAAAGTACCCTGCCCCAGTCCTCACCATTCCATGCCGCGTGATTTCGGGCAAAAACCAATCTTGCAATTCGATGCCGGCGTTGCAATGGTGGACCTGTATCCATCCTTCTACAAGACAATCCAGCATAATGAAGCCTTCTTCTAACGGTCCATTCATTAACATTTACATCTTTCACTTTTTGGAGTTGATTTCGTAGCAAAACCGCAGAATCTGTCCTATTCCGCAAACTTGCGGACACCAAAAATCAGTCATCTCTTCGGCTGGTAATTCTTTTACGCCCGGATCCTGGTGTTCTGGTTATCAAGCCAGTCTCCTCATAGCGCTGATACAAATTTTGTACAGCACAAAGGCTCCGACCAACAATTCTTGCAGTTTCACGTTGTCCTCGGCCATCTTGTACCAACGCTACAATTCTTGCAGCAGCAATAGGATTTACAGGCATTGTGAACTGCTAAATACACAATACGAGTACTACACCGTGTAACTGATAGATTTTACAAAGAGAAATCAACGCTATACCGAAAAGAGACACCGAAATGCGAATTTTCAATTACCGCGAATGCATGCTATTTCATAAAATTTGTAAAAAGAGTGATATTACATGACAGATAACAAAAGAAAACAGATGATATTTCTCAAAAAATAAATTATTAAGATCCTTCTATAATTTACAATTTACAAACATGAGCTTAAAACAAAACATTCCAAAAATATATCATAATTAATAATTGACCTCAATTTTTTGCTCGCCAGTATATATATATATACAGGGTGTCTCTTAAATAGGGGGACATGGCTTAACCACAGATTCCTGAGGCTAAAATAAGACGATTTAACCAAACTTGCTTCTACCGGAAAGTGTACCATTTAGCCAGAATTCTGCTTCAAAGTTCTTCGAAAAAAAATTAATTTTGCTTATAATAACTGAACGCTTCATACGATTTGGATGAAATTTGGTATGACAGTTTATATGGTTATAAGTCATCTTTTAAGGTGATACTTGATATTATTAGTGAACCACTAGTGTATGAAACTTAGGTGTCCCAACATTAATTAGACCGTAACTTTTTAATGGCAATGCAGATTACGTGATATTATTTTTATTCAGAAAGATACATTCAATAGTAAACTTTTCTCTCTCTGTGTAATTTGTGATATTTGTTACGGTTCACACAGAAAAAAATAAAATCTTTGTGTCTGCACTGCTAAATTTTTAAAATAAATTTAATCTAGCAGTCTATCCAAATGTCAAACAAGTAATTTTTAATGACAGTAACAATTGTTTTACGGGTTGTCAAAAATTTTCTTTGCAATATTCTAAAATTAGTAACATCCGTTTGTTCGGCTTAATAATATTTTACTACCATTATTATAAATAAGACGATTACATATCTCAGCTTACTCCTAAACAAGTTGTGAAGATTGACAACTCGTTACTGTCATTAAAAATTACTTGTTTCACATTTGGATAGACCACTAGATTAAATTTATTTTAAAAATTTAGCAGTACAGACACAAAGATTTTATTTTTTTCTGTGTGAACCGTAACAGATATCACAAATTACACAGAGATAGAAAAGTTTACTATTGAATGTATCTATCCAAAGAAAAATAATTTCACGTTTTCCGCATTGCCATTAAAAAGTTACGGTCTAATTAATGTTGGGACACCTAAGTTTCATACACTAGTGGTTCACTAATAATAACAAGTATCACCTTAAAAGATGACTCATAACCATATAAACTGTCATACCAAATTTCATCCAAATCGTATGAAACGTTCAGTTATTATAAGCAAAATTAATTTTTTTTCGTAGAACTTTGAAGCAGAATTCTGGCTAAATGGTACACTTTCCGGTAGAAGCAAGTTTGGTTAAATCGTCTTATTTTAGCCTCAGGAATCTGTGGTTAAGCCATGTCCCCCTATTTAAGAGACACCCTGTATATATATATATATATATATATATATATATATATATATATATATATATATATATAATAATAATAATAATAATAATACAAAATTAAATAAATTAGAAAATCAAACATTAATCTGTTAAACGTCAAAATTTGACAAATTATTTCTTATATTTGTTTCAATCAAAAAACTATTTTCAACATGGTTGCCGTATGTTTTCAAATTTAAAAAATCAAAAATAGCAATTAGCAAATTTAAATCAGATCATCCTGTTCATCTAACATTTATGTATGATGGAAAATATATTATTTTTACAAACCTTAATAAAATATTTTACTATTATATTCTCATTAACACGGTTTCATTATTAATTTTTAATATAATTGCTGTCTGTCAGTGACATTTGTTTTCATTATTAATTTTAATATAATTGCTGTCTGTCAGTGACATTTGTTTAAATATGTCAAACCTGTCATTAAAATTATGATTTTGTTTGACGCATAGGGTAGGTGATACATGGAAATAAATTATATTATATATTCATATTTAAAGTTATTTAGAGTTATTTACTAAATGTTATTATCGTAGAATTGAAGATTAAACCATTATATTCCATTTTAATTAGTAAAAGTTGCTAAAAAATTATATTCAATGAATTTTTTACAAGAAAAACTGTTAAAAGCTTGTAAAATGATACTTCCGGTTATCTGATATACACTAAAAACTAATGAGCTCTTCCCATATTAGTATAGAATGGGTATACAAAATTTCAAATTTTTCTGATTGATAGTATTTGAGTAATCGTGTCCACATGATCCACACACACACACAGACACACAGCCACACACACAGACACACACACACATACATACCTACAGACATCATTGTAAAAATGTTAAAATCGGATTCTGGGGACATCAAAACGTGCTTATTATATAAAATCTCTATATGCTATTTTTAGCACGATCCCTATACCTCCCTTACCTAGGGTAGCGGGAGGTAAAAATGCTGCTTTAGAAGAATTAAAAACTTAAAGTATTGATATTAAACGTTTAGCTACGTACATAAAATTTTACACAATTCTTCTTGAAAGTGAACAGTAATGATATTTCTTAAAAGATTTTTTAAAAAACGCTTAGTTCTAGTTGCACATTTACAAGTTTGATGGCTTCGTGTGGCTTTACAAAAAACCGTACAAATTTTTTGCATTAGGATTATCGACTCAAAATTAATCAAAGAATCGTTCTACCTGAAGTTTTTCATCCAATTTCAGAACACCTGTATATGTACTGGATGGAACAAATTCGAGTTCCGTTTATGAAAAACTTTGTTATTATGCGTGCACCCTACAGAAAGTTGATGTAGGTCTTTATGGGCCAATTTTTTGAGACAACTTTAATAGGTACCGCAGGAATTTTCAATCGTCTTTTGTTTTTGAGCTACAGGCTACAATTTGTTTTTCGTTTATTTTGAAAATACCTCATATCTCGCTTATTATAAGAGATACAGAAAAATTGTTTAGATAATTTTTACATAGATTTTTACTTAGAATAAAGTGGTGATTTTTGCAAAACTTAATAATTCTCGAGATATAACACATCGTTGAAAAGCTTGTAAAATAAGTAAAAAGATGAGCTTATTTTCAATATGTTCCCATTTAAAAAATATTATGTTTCTGTTATATCTCGAGAATTATAAAGTTTTGAAAAACTCTACTTACACCACGTTATTCTACATAAAAAACTGTGTAAAAATTACGTAAACAATTTTTCTGTATCTCTCATAATAAGCGAGATATGAGGTATTTTCAAAATAAGCGAAAAACAAGTTTTAGTCTGTAGCTGAAAAACAAAGGATGATCAAAAATTCCCGTGGTGTCTATTAAAATTGTCTTAAAAAGTCCATAAAGACCTACATCAATTTTCTGTAGGCTGCATAATAAGAAAGTTTTTCATATACGGAACTCGAATTTGTTCCACTTGTACAGTGGTGGACAGAAAAGATAGGACAGTATTTTTTTCTAATGTAAACTGTCTCCACTTATTTAAAATGTTAACGGCATTTTTTTTTATTAATATTGTAGCGCTGGGCAATTTGTCTGATCGGTATTCCTTCTTCCACTCTACAATATCGCAAATTGGTTGCTTTTTTATTTCGATTCGATACCTTAATTTTTAATAAATCAAAGTGACAAATGTCTTAATTGAAAAGCCAAATTCAATCAACTAAATCTTACAGAAGAAAGTTTTCTTGATTTTTCTACTTCTCCAATTTTTTTATGTCCACCACTGTACATATTTAGACCTGTAAGATAGTTTTGTCCATAATACGACTATAAGTGTGCGTTATTTCAAGAATTGAGCGTAAATTAATTACCAGATATCTATTTATAAAATATTACATGATTTGACTCGGACACCAAAAGTGTAAATTCATAATGGACTGGTACCGTCGAAACATCATTGAAGAATATGTTCTACGATATGTCGGCTGTATTGGGTATGATAGATTTGTATTAATGCAGGATAATGCTCGGGCACATGTAGCCGGAACAATACTCCAGTACATTGAGCAAGTCGGGATTGCGTCATTAGATTGGCCTCCATTAAGTCCCGATTTAAACCAGATTGAGCGCCTATAGGACATTCTCAAACGCCGTATACGAGCTCGAAATCCAGCCCCTAATTCAATTGAAGCATTACGAATCGCAGCTCACGAAGAATGGAATAGAATTCCCCAAGAAACCGTTCAACATCTTCTGCGAAGCATGTCCAGAAGAATTCAAGCTGCAACTAGAGTTAGAGGAGGAAATACCAGTTACTAATTCATCTTCATGTTAGCTAAAAAAATTGTTATGTTGTCGTTATTGTGGCTCTTTTCAATTAAATGTTCTAACTAAAATCACCCTCTTTTATTTAATCATCCACAAATCTGTTCTAACGTTATCATATGTAAGGAAAACGGTATTAATATACGTAGGACAATTCAAAATAATACAGTTAGCAATAAAAAGTGCCTAATTGCTACAGAAAGATTAAAAAAAAAATGCAATTTTTTTGTCCGTGAGTTTATATATATATAATTCATTACATTAATAATCCAATAGGGTTTCCAATGAGAATTATTATTCGGCCCGCCATATATTTTAAAATTTCGTATGCAGTCAGCATCTCAAAAAGGATCGTGGCCCCCTGCTCTGTACTTATACATATATAAATTAATTTATAAAGTTTTACGAGCTAGATGGTATTTGAAAAAAACTGTTTTCACGGCTATGTCACGGTTTCGCGTGTTCACGCGGTAGTTGACGATTTAACGTTTTTCCTCTTTATACTACTTACTTCAAAAATAAGCTACTCTATTTTGTTAGGAAAATTAAAATAAATAAAACTTTCCATGAATTTATTAAATCACTTAGATCACAAAAGTATGAAATTTATTACCTATCATTTTGATTTTATATTCCGTCTGCTAGTGTTATTGGTAAAAAAATGTTAAATTTAACATTTAGATACAGAATACACCCCATAATCTCACTCACTTCATCAAATTCAACTTCGCCAATTTTATTACACTCTGTTAAGATTCGCGCAAAAAAACTCTCCTTTGAATACTTTTTACAATATTTATTTTATTTAATATGGATTCATCAATATAGCCTTTCGTAACAGTGGACGATTTCCATCCACCGAAGCGTTTGATGGTCTTAATATTATCACACGCATTTGCCAATAAAACTCGTTACCTACGTCGGCGAGCCACTCCAATTATTAGTATAACCTACAAAGATTCAAAATAAGTACCAAATCACACAATACAAGGGAACTATTACCTTCACTAAGTATTCTTCATTGAGTGCCTACTTCATAAATTGCTCTATATGTTCTGTTTTAAGGACTTGCCTTTTTCAGGTATAAAAATAACATTTGGAATGATAAAGAAGAAGAGAAGATAAAGAATTCCTGTGCTAAGCTTTTCAACAGGAAACTTGCAAGAACACGCGTTCTTCTGTAATAAATGAAGATATCCAATAGGATTCCACTGTAAACATAGTACCCCATTGTCACCTTTAATTTCCAACATAATTTTTTTTGTGTATAATGACATTTAAACAGCTTTGTTCAACAAAGAAGACTGACCTGAAACAAACAATAATTCTTTTCGTAATATTTATCTTTTAATCAAAGTAGATATTTTGATTTGATTGTAAAGTAAGGTTATAAAATGTAATTCATGTAATTTATCTTACCCTGCTTTGTTAATATGTTATAAATATAACACTTGTTTTCAACAAAATCTCCCATTCTACTCTATAATAATTAATTTTACTTTCCTGTTATGAATTTATTCCTGTTTATAAATTCTAAAATGAAACATCTTTATAAACTACACACTTGTTTACCTAAACATTCATTTTCATACGTTTAGCACTTTCTTTCTTGTAACGTGAATGGTAATTTTATTACATTACATCAATTGATTTGTAATACTGAACCACAGAATAAATATGTATTCTGTGACTGAACCTAAAATAATATGTATAACAAATATTCCGTACCAAAGCATTTTCATTCAAAGTACATACTACAATCATATTTTTTATAATGAAGAAAATATTATTTTTAATATTAATGTATTTAAATTTATTATTTTTATTTGTGTTATAATTATTCAAGATTTTTTAAAATGATATAAATAATTTAAATACCACATAAAACAAAAGTTACTAACAGCATTGGAATGGAGCAATGGTGAACGAACAGTGTTCGACAACCGCGCCAGCTTCAGAGTGGAGAGATTTGCAAAAGTTGAGATTTGAATAAGGCAGGATAATATTTTTCAAGATTTGAATAAGTCGAAATAAATATTTTTCGAGGTGTGCAGAAGTGAAAAATGCATAAGTCGTGAGACGAATAAGTCAATGTAAAATTATTCGAAATTTGACGATTCGTAGATTTGTAAAACGTGATTTGACAAAGTCAATATAAATGTATTCGAATGATGTGTGCGCTCCCACTAGTTTTTTACATTTGTTGCAATACAAAAGTTGTTTTTTTTTTTTTCATGACTAAATTTAATAAAAAAAATATCTCTTTACTTACCCCCCCTCCCTTAACAGAAAATAGTAAATTCAAAATGTCAAAAACCTCAACTTTTTAATCATAATGCATGTTATGTACAAATTATACAAAATACGCACACAAATTATTAACTTAGTATTTAAATTTGTAACATACACACTAACAAACATACACGTGCGTTAAATTTGAAGTATCCTTGTTCGGCTTTGTGTACTTCTCAAATCTAATCTTTTGTTTCATTGTTCCATGGCAGAAGTACTGTGTTTTAAATGATTTTTTCTACTCCCTTATTAGTAAATTACCTTTTACACACTATTTGTCAAACAAGTAAATGCATTCTTACGCAGTGTTACGTAATGAAAGTCACTATAGGCCATCCAGCGAATCAAGCGGTTTACGTCATAAATACAATATCACTAGAAATAATGACGTCATATGTTAAAAAGTTTACATGAGCATGTAAAACGGATTAAAATCTGTGGGTTACCTTCATAAACCCAAATTTTTCTTAAAGAAACGTCCAGCGAAATCCAATTTTATGTAAAATATTCTGAACGATACTGCTTACGCCGTTATAAATACTTCATTCTTGTAGTATATGCAACAAACTATCTAGTATTATGTCAGATCCTTAAAAAAATACAGAAAACTGCATACCATACAATTTCTCACTGTTTCTATTCATTGCGTATAGCGTTTGCCACACGCTGTACATATAGATATAATTTTCAAATTATTACTAACAAATAGAACCAAATATTACCTCAATATTAGATTTCAGTGAAAGTAAAAACCCACCAATCTATTTTTCATTTTCAAAATAAGTCAATAAATTAACTACAAGCTTTTGAATTTGACATGACAGAGCATATGACATTTTG
The DNA here is from genome assembly GCA_943142095.1 of Ophonus ardosiacus. NCBI lineage: Eukaryota > Metazoa > Arthropoda > Insecta > Coleoptera > Carabidae > Ophonus > Ophonus ardosiacus. The sequence goes on along the minus strand of OW964831.1, from coordinate 32,464,682 downwards.
ACAATGAACAACGAAACCAAAAACAAAATGAAATCACAATACACGTTGAAAAGTATAATATAGACATATAATATTTAGTAATATACGTGTTCAGAATTACCAATATTAAAAAAATTTAATCAAACGTCATTTTGCAAAAAAATACAAAATTTTACTTAATAATAATATATCCAAATATAATTATTTCTATTAAAGGTGTCAAATACATGGTAATAATAAAAAAACCAATAAAATACCGTTAATAAAATATATTTAAAAAAATAAAGAAAATTTCAAAAATCCCTAAACGATGACGTAAACCGCTTGATTCGCTGGATGGCCTATAGTGTATATATTACGTAACAGTTATAGGGCAATTTCCGTTTATCCCTAGAATCATGTTGGCAACATTACCTACAAAACAATTAATTTGACGTTTCACAGATAACAGACAATTAACCCAATTAACCTTCAATTAATTGTCATAACGGTGGCATAACCTCTTTCTGCAAAAATAAAATCAAATACAAATTCATAAATTTCAGTAAAATTATGGCCAAAGAAAAAGTAAAGTACATTGCTCGAGTTGTAAAGCAATTACGTGCTAATGAATTACACACTCGCCTGACGGCTCATGAGTAACTCGTCTATTCGCAAGTAATACGCTTCTTACAACTCTCGCAATGTAATATACTACTTTTTATATAATAAATACACAGGAATTCAGTCTATTTTTTCTTCCTTATTTTATTTTTATTTATAGTCTACGTTTCGGAGATAATTTTCTCCTTCATCAGGACAACTATAACAAATCAATATAAACAATAAGTAATACCAAATAGATACATTAAATACTTCCTAAATAACGGGAAATGGAAATAATATATTTTTGGAGTCAGAAGACCGGAAAGGGAAATTGGTAAAATGTAAAAAAATTAAAATTGAGGGGAATGAAATTAAGACTGCAGCGCCAATGTGGTGAAAGTCGGAAGCCTCATAAGCTACATAAATTATTTCAAGCTTAAAGTACAAGTGCTTGTGAGTCGCTATTTTTTAGCATATTTAAAAGTTATTTTGTGTTACTACGTGGTCTGTATGTTGAATATTGTACTCAATATATAAATATCAAATGAGTAAGTTTTGTCAGAAAAGTTTTAATAATTAACAACCATTTACAATTGTTTTAGGTTATGGAGCAAAATCTTCGTTTTTCGTTAATTGGTTATTTCAATTACATGAATGGATCCGAAAATTCTCGGAAAGTGTACGAAGGCGAAGAAGTCCTCAACGCCGGGCATGTCATTTTATGTGGCATAATAAAAGAAAGTCCAGTGACTGTGGAGATTTATGCATTATGTTTGCAAACGAGTGCTTTGCAGTCTCCACCACATACAATTGAGGTTGTTTTCGACAAAAGCAATAACTAATGCAAAGTTATTAGAGCAATTTGTTCATGTAAAGCTGGTCAGAGTGCTCGCTGTAAACATATTTCAGCAGTTTTAATATTTTGTACAAGGTGTACATAGGTTTTAATATAATGGCGCTATCATGCCTGGTTCATTTTTAAACATTTTTATATATGCTTATTTAGTTTGTTGTGGTTTGCTTTTGCGTTTCTTTTTTCAGAACACCGCTGGAAAATTTGGAAAGAATATCGCAAACGGTTATTACATGTGCATGGTCCACCCAAAAAAAGAATGCACAGGAAAAATACAAAGCTGTTCCTGTAGAAGAAATGCCATGCTTCGTGAATAAAATTTCAAATGATATTCCGGTAGTAAATGAAGATATATTAAAAAAAATTAAAGAGAATTTTATATCTGCTCTGCCTGGCTCTGCTTTGGCATTGCACAAGTATGTTCATATGAATATTATTTATGAATGCAGAATATTTTATTTAAATTTTTATAGATCTGGAAGAAAATCCCAGCAGGATAAGCCACAAGAAACTAAAGAACTTGATTGCGACATTAATAGTGTAATTATTTCAAACCATGCCTGTCAGTCATCGCTCATGATGGAATTATCTCATTTTGAAATAATTTTTTTTTGTAAAGATTGTGAGGTTCTATATAAAACAAAATTATTATAATTATTTGAGTATACGTGAAGATATATAATTTAAATTAAATATAATAATAAACCTTTCTTCACAATTGAAATGTACATATTGATAATAAAATATAATTTGTGAAGAAAGGTTTATTATTATATTTAATTACAAAATTATTAGATTATACAGATTCATTGATATTTCATACAAAACATTGTAAATCCAAGTGGATTTCAGAGAGGCAATTTAGAATCACAGGGTCACGGATATATGAAATTTATACATATGGGGGTCAAGACTGGTCAAAAAAATGTAATCGTTATTTTTACCCGAAAACATTAAATAATAAGTACGTTAGGCATGGTTTGGAACAGGAATCTGTAGCACGTAATATTTTTAAGAACACTACTGGATTGAATGTAATTGAATGTGGATTAGTAGTAGCACAATTTAATCCGTGGTTGGGATTTTCGCCAGATGGTATAATTTTCAATGTGGAAGGAAATCCGGAATATTTATTAGAAATAAAATGCCCCTTTTCAGGTATTTGATATTACAAATGATTGCAATACCTAACTTCTAAAATTTATTTTATATTTTAGGTTCAAAAGATACCTTAGGGAATGTAATAAATTTCCTTAATTATGTTGAATTTAAAAACAATATTTATTGTCTTAAAGAAAAACATAAATATTATGGACAAATACAATTAGGCATGTCAATACTAAATTTACAAAAAGCTTATTTTATAATTTTTTGCTCATTTGACAATAGCATGGCAATAATAGAAGTCAATTATAATTATAAATTTGCAAAAAATATGTTGTTTAATGTAAAAGAAAAATTATTAAAATATCTTTCAGAACTTATATTATAAATTGGAAAAATATTACCTTTTTTAGTTTATGTTCTGTATTTATTAATTTAAACCCTAAATAAAAATTAATAAATACAGAACATAAACTAAAAAAGGTAGTATTTTTCCAATTTAAAAGAAAAATATTTTTAAAAAATGTTACATGAAATAAGTACGTGTGAAAAATAAATATACATTAATTTTTTACATTTTATTTTAAAAATTTATCATCTCCTAAAATTGGAGCGGATAAATTAGTAACCCCGCATGCTATATAAAAAATATCTTCCACACAATGCACAAGTGACCATGGAAATTTTCGCTCAAAATTTTAAAAATTTTAATTCGCTGATTTGTTCTTTCTATATGTACACGAGCTGCAGCGACTTTTGTATTATAAATTGATTCGTTTTTATCCAGCTGTTTTTTATTGCGAAGAAATGGTGGACGATATAATTTGATGTTGTGTAACAAACAAGTGGTATCAATTAGAAAACCTTTATCTACCATTATTGCTGATCCTTTTTCTAACTTTTCTATTAAGTTACTATTTTCAAATATAATTTTGTCAGACGGTCGACCACCGTATGGTTTGCTTATAAAAGTAATTAATCCGGCTGGTGAAACGCCAGTCATAAATTTTATCGTCTGAGCATTTTTATATTGCGAATAAAACCGAATCCGACAGCACAAGCACTTAGGAATTTGTGTAAAAATTTCTGTACAATCGAGTACAATCTGTGTATCTTTAAATTCTTCGAAACAAATCGGCATATTTCGTTGAATCTCGCTCATTGAAGGAAAATCAATTGCTGCTTTTAACACAGATGAAATTATCTTGATCATTTGTACTATATACATTTTACATGATGTAGAAGTCAATCCAAAAAATACTGAGAGAATTGTGTAGCTTAAATTCCACTTTAATTTAACAAATGATAAAATAATTCTCTGATATATTGTCAATTTGTGAATACGCTTATCTTCATATACTATCTGAACGGCTGAAACGATTTGGTTCAACATTTCAAAACTATTTAATCCAGTCAAACTTTTTAGAGAAGTATCAGATTTTATAAAATCACATAAAGTTAGTTTACAGGGTGTATTTACTTGCACTTGAAAATCATGAAATGTTTTCTTTTCTAGAGTATCCACATCTGTTTGCATTAATAACAATAAGGCATTTGCAGCTTCTAGTTCATCTTCATTTTCCACTTCAGTTTCGTCTTCCACATGCGTGTTACACAAATTTTCTGTGATAGGTGAAGAAACGGTCTCTTTTGCTCTATTTCTTAAAATCAATCTTTCTTTACGATTTGTGCCAGATGTACTACAATTATTGTGCAATGTAGAGATACTTCCATGAACTTTTTGAGGCAAATTAACGGAGGGTATTGCATTTTTTTAAAAATTTTTTGCGTTGCTTAACTAAAAATGTTAATTAAAATTACTTTAATATTAAAATACAGTATAAGTTAAACGTGTACCTTTAAAAAAGTCATCTTCAACAAAATGAAGAGAACATACTCTCATATATGGGCTGATTTTTTTTCCAATTTTTAATTTGTTTATCCAGAGTTTTTGTCTACTGACTAATTCATTCTGCCCCATGGCTGTTTTCCAATTAATCTTTTCTGGTTCCGCAGGAAATTTATGTAAACTTATTTGTGGATTCCGTTTCTTCGTAACATCACACATTGGTACACAACAATTTGAAGCCATTTTTAACAAAACTTAACAAAAACTCAACAGTAGCAAATACATATAACACTTAACAGTAACAAATAATACAACAAACATACAGTAAAAGTTAATATTACAAAGAAATTGCCAAAATTATAAATCAGATCGCACACATGCAACTTAAATGTCAAGCGTTTATGTAGCATACGAGGCTTCTAAAATTTCCCGCTAGTTGGCGTCTCTCTTAGCTGGATTCCCCTTAGGAAATTTTATTTAATTTTTAATATTTAATGGAAATTTTGAAAATTACATATTCTATTGTAAATACTACTGAAATTTTAAATATCTGTTCTGAAATTTACACTGTTATTATTTTGAATATATGTATATCATTTCTAGAAATAGCCTTTTATATAAATTTGATTCCCTATTTAAAATTTTGACCCCATCAAAATTGAAACTGTGATCAAATTCTATGCAATGTTGGGCCAAAGCACAATTACCATTGGAAAGATGTTAATTTAAACTTTTATGTTCAGGTATTCTAGTTTTTAAGAATCTTTTGGTTTGTCCAATGTATGCTCTGCCACAACTATTACATTTTATTTTCTGTAACATTAATTTTGTCTTTTAATTTATTAAAAAGTCTTCCTACAGTTTTTATTGGTTTTAAAGTTATTTTGACTGGTAATTTTCTTTCTAACAATATTTTTAAATTAATTGCCGAAACATTGAAGTTAGGTCATAACAATATTGACATAAGTTTTAAATATTTTTCAATACCTAACGTCAATGTTTTGGCTATTAATTTAAAAAGAATGTTAGAAAGAAAATTACCAGTCAAAATAACTTTAAAGCCAATCAAAACTGTAGGTAGACTTTTTAATAAATTAAAAGACAAAATTAATGTTACTGGAAAAAAAATATAATTTATCAAATTCTATACAATGGTTGTGACAGAGCATGCTTTGAACAAAACCAAAAGATTCTTAAAAACTAGAATAGCTGAACATAAAAGAAGTTTAAATCAACATCTTTCCAATGGTAATTGTGCTTTGGCCTAACATTGCACAGAATTTGATCACAGAAGTCCTGTGTATATATTGTATGGTTACATTTAACAGTCGTTTATACTCTATTAAAATACTATTTTTTGTTTGTTAATACATCTGGAAGTCAGGAAAATGAATAAAGACCTTTTTGGATAGATTGAAAAAATGTTTAGGACAAATGTTGTAGTAGATATTTTAAGGATTTTATAAATGTTTTACTTTCGAAAATCGAAGTCGAAAAATCTTGTTTTGAAATTTTTGATCGATCGAATTTTGTCATTTGAAAAATAAAAAATAATTGCAAATGCAAATGTTTTAAAGAGCCGAAAGGTAATTTTAAAAAAAGATTTTTTTCAATAATCCTAAAAATAAGGGAGTTTTGACGATTTTTCGAAAAACAAATGAACTCCAATAACTACAAAATTGGAAGTAAGAAAAGTTGTTTGTATTAATAAGTTTTAACTACCGTTTTCGGGTGTAAAGAGTTAGTATTAACACCTGTATATTACATTCTTATTTTCTTGTGTTGAGTGTATTCCTGTTACGAAATAAAGATTATTATTAAACTAAGCATAATATATTTAAAGCTTGCAAAAAGTACATATGTAGTATATATTAAAATTATAAGTAGGTATATAAACAAATATTGTACGTGTATGTATATGAAAAATTAAAGTCTAATCTGTAATATAATGTTTAGGTTAAAATAAAATTTCATTATAGTAATAGTATTACAATATTACAATAAAAGATAATCGTTCTTAAAACATTCTTAACAAATTTAATTCGTATAATATGCCACATACGCAGGATAAAATTCATCGTCATAATACTTCACCAGCACGTAACTGCCATTTCCAGTACTAGTATCACATCCTTTGTTAGGAATACGCATGCAATAACTTCCTCCACAGGTATTTCCCACCAGAACTTTGGTTAGTATCATCGCTCTTTCTGAACCATTATCCCTGGTACATTCTTTATTCGCATAGATTGGGCATGTAGAAAAGCTTACTCCAGATCCAAATTTTGCTCTACAGGTCCTTCTGAAAAAATATATAATGTTACTTGTAATATTAATAAATTGTCATTTCGAAAAGATTTTTTAACGGCTCTTATCGCCGGTGCACTTAAATATAAACTTGGCTTAAATTGACAATATTACATCGAATGAATTATAATACATTGCTGTCAAAATTTCGATTTGCATTTTTTGTTTAAGCCTAAACTCGCCGTCAAATAAAAATGGACTGATATTATACTTAATTTTTTCCCTTCTCCCCACCCTATCCCTATCCCACCTGTAGTGTTGCCGCTTCTTCATAACTTAGCATTTTCAACATGACCAATGAAACTGGCAACAGTGTAGAAATCTTCAGTCCATAATTATTTGACGGCAAGTATAGCTTAAAATTGGGGTGTAAGGGGTCGATGACAGCTTTAAGGACCCAAATGTCAACTCCACCTGCACGAATGGCAAGAACTGCCCGGTGCACCCTGCTATTAAACTAACGGAGCTCTGGCGACCCACATCAGGAGGTATATCCCGACACCGGATTTTCCGAGGCTAGTCCGGTAGCTATAGCTGACAGCCCCAGCACTGAAATCGGATGCGGCGGACCAATCATCCACCCATCTTAAAACCATCGATTAAAGAAACCTCGAAGATACAAAACCGGACGGATCCAAATATTCTCAGCAAAGACTACGACACGAGTTGGATTTTGTAATATGCTGACATTATTTCAACCATCAAAGGTCGCACAAGTTCTAAGAGAAATGGAAAGTACAAGTTAGACATCTTGAGTCTTAGGGTGTGAATATGTTGGAGCTGCGATAAAAGCTATAAGAGCGACGATAAAAGCGAATCAAATCTATCTTTCTTTGATGTGTTTATAGTGGAGCTGCGATAAAAGCTATAAGAGCGACGATAAGAGCAGCGATAAAAGAGAATCAAATCTTTCTTTGATGTGTTTATAGTGGAGCTGAATTCTCAAATTACTGTACCTTACGTATTTATAGGAGATAAAGCTTACCCATTCTAAAGTAATTTATTGAAACCTTAAAATAGACAACAGCTAGATGCGGATAAAGAGTACTTTAATGCCAAATGGTGAAGAGCGCGAAGAACTGTTGTGTGCCTACGGAATTATTTCTTCAAAATGGAGAATTTTAAACAAAGCGATAGAAACTGATATAAATGTTGCTGACAATATTGTTAAAGCTATTTGTGTCCTACATAACACAATCATTGACATGGAAGGTATTGAACATCATTTAGAAGATACATTAAATATTCCAAAACAATCAAATACCACAACTAATCAAATACCACAACCAACCCTAGTTGCACAAAATATTCGTGATTTATTTAAAACTTACTTGTGTCACAATCCTATTGTAAATGACATATAATTTTTGACAAAATGTACTATAACCTATAACAAATATTTCATTTTGTATAATATTTATGTAATATAATAAAAAATCGAGATATCGCTGTATCACTTGTCTTGCCTCGATGAGAGCGTAGAAATACATTCAATTCGTTCTCGACGCTCTTATCGCTGCTCAGCTCCTAAGCGTAGCTTTGCGCGCTGCTTCAATGTAAACACCTACATTTAAATCTATACATTCATTCGCACTTCTTCGCTTACATCGCCGCTCTTATCGTTTATCGCAGCTCCAACATAAACGCAGCCTTAGCGAAGTAAGATGGAATGGGCAAGGTGAACACATTTGCAATACTGGATAAACTCTACTATATTCCGGTAAGCCGTTAAATGAATCGCACGAAAGTGGTGTCGGACTCCTCTTAAGCAAGACAGCAAGAAAATGCTTGCACTCGTGGAAAGCTATATCCGACAGAATAATCCTAGCTAGATTTACTACTCGTTTTAGCATGGTAACTGCTATACAATGCTATGCGCCTACAAAAGTTTCAGGTCAAATAGACAGACAACTTTTACGATCCACTATATCTTACATTGCAAAATTTAAACAAGTAGACATGATCTTACTCGTAAGTGACTTTAATGCCCAAATTCGATCAGAGAACACAAATTACGAAAAAATTGTGGGTACCCACGGAGTGGGTACAATGAATGCAAACGGCGAATTACTTGCAGAAACATGCCTAACATTTAACCTGGTAATTGGTAGATCATTTTTTCAGCATAAACTCATTCACAAATTTACACGAATTTCTCCTGACTTGCGCATACTTAGTCAAATAGATCACATCATGATTTCGAGAAAATGGCGAAGTTCGCTACTTGATGTACACGTTCGTCGAGGTGCCGATGCAGCAAGTGAACACTACCTTGTGGTTGCAGAGATCCGGACAAGACTGCGGGCTAAGAAATCGACTGCAGGAAACGAAGAACAAAGAATTCGCTTCAATCTTGAAAAACTAAAGAATCCTATAATATCAGACGAATTCAAAAACCACCTGAAAACTGAACTGTCACTACTGCCAAATCCCACCTCTAATAATATAGAAGATATCTGGACTGGAAAACATCCCAAAACACCATCATAAAAATAGCAGAGCAAGACCTGGGACTTAAACAAGCTAAAAGAAAACCATGGATATCAGATAATACATGGGCTTTAATAGAACTACGAAAGAAAATGAAAAACAAAATAAATAATGCTGCGAACCGTGAAGGAAAACGTGTACTACAACTAAAATACACAGAAATTGACAAGCGAATCAAGAAATCTGTTAGGAAAAACAAACGAATACGTATAGAGTCTTTAGCACAAACAGCTCAAACTGCTGCAGTACAAGGTAATCACAAAGCACTATACAATATTACAAAGCACCTAGCAAACAAAAACTTTACAAACAATAACACGGGTCTACGCGATAAAAACAATACCCTACTTACAACCACTGAAGAAGAAATAACAAGGTGGCACGAGCATTTTAGCGAAGTTTTAAACATCCGAGGACATCAGCAAGAGCTCACAGAACTTAATATAGTTAATCCTATATCTCCAAGGAAAAAGAACAAAATCAAAACTGGAGTGGGATCACGTAAAAGTGAAAACGATATTGCGATTATCGAGCAGTGAAAACGATATTCGTTTCCTTAGCGATCACGTAAAATTAGTCACTCACTACGTTTTCAACTTCGGTTATTTCCGTAAAGTGACTACGTTTTGCGAAAACGATATCGTTTATAGACTAATATTATTGTATTAAACAGTAGTTTTGACAGATAATTTATATGAATGTCAGTAAAAATTTTAATCTAATATCAAAACGTATTATTCTGGCCTTTCGTTCATGATAGCAATGCTATAAGAATTGAAAAAGGATAGAAGTTAAATTATGAATTAGTTAGATGCCATGTATCATCTAATTTTGTTCCTTTTGATATTCCAGAAGAAAAATTTATGAAGTAAACAAAAATATTTATAAATATATAATTAAAACATTAAGATACCATTTAAGACTGTAAGTAGACAAGACTGTTATTTTAAAGTAATCTAGTTTTTATTACGTTTTGTATTTCAAGTAAGTAAAGTATGGATGAGCCACATTTAAATATCGGCGCATAGGTAACCTTCGGGCGGGTTGTGGAAAATGATCAATTTATAAATTTTAATTTTGTGTAAAAACTACAAAATATTAATCACAAAACACAAGGTAGAATCGTTAACTATGTTGCTTCGCAGAATGCAATTGTTATTAAAATTTTCTTTCTTGGACTTATTCTTGTAATCAATATTCTTGGGCGGGAATCAAAATATGCTTTGTTGTAATAAATAGTATATTACATCCGAGGTGGGAGATGTCTCATTACAGCCGAGGGCTTATGTATATTACCGAGAGGCGAAGCCTCGAGGTGAGATAATGCGCGAGGCTGTTATGAAACTCCCACCGAGGTTATGTATACTATTTTATCCACAATCATAATAATTTTAAATCAATAATTTTCAAAATAAATCAATGAATTATAACCTTTAATTTTATTAATATTTTGACAGCTGTCTTAAAATTTGTTTAGCCTACTTAATTATGGGGATCTACGGCAATGTTGCTAGGCAACCCCTACATAAACATTTCCAACCCAAGAGATGGAAGTGAAATCTGTTATTTCCAACCCAAGAGATTGTCATTAAAGTTAGGAATGAAGTATATTTCAACCTCCAAAAGGTTAGGAATCTGTATATTATTATAATGATTGTGAATAAAAAGAATTCCTTTAGGTAGTTCTTTCAACTGACTAAGACTTCAATTTTCTATCATCATTTTCAAAAAAGTAAAAATATAGGATAAGGTATAGTAAATCATACGCATTTGGTTCTTTGCAACATGCTAGTATTAAAACATTCATGATATTTTTCCTAGATTTATTCTGGTAATCAATATTCATTTTATAATTATCGTATTTTATTGCAATTATTTCATTTTCGCCTTGCTAAAAAAAAAATACCTTTCAAATTTGATATATTAATTAATTTTTAAATAATTTATAATGCTCACTACATTCTTTTACTTAAATGTAAGTAAATTAGAAAAAGATATACCTATACCCAAATGTATAAAATAAAAAGTGACGTAAGATACGACTACCGTTTTCACATACTTTGAGAGTGCCGACTAGAATTCATATTTTTTTCAGTCTAAAACGATATCGTTTTCGGTTTTCACTATTTGCGTGATCACATTTTCACTTGTCGACAGTCGCAATATCATTATCACAGTTAAATGATCCCACTCCTGACCCGCCGAACAAAGCAGAGATCAAAGCCGCCATTTTTAATTTAAACAACCACAAAGCGTCGGGTCCAGACAATATCCCAGCTGAACTTCTCAAGCTTGACCCCGACGCCCTAGCTGGCTTTCTACTACCTCTTGTTACAGCAGTCTTATTTTGATGTATGATTAATAAAACAATAAACTCACAAATAGAGAACTTGTTATTTATTAACTTGAACAATATTTAAATGGATAAAATATATGTTACATTTATTACATGTCATAAACAACTCTTCAACTATATTTTACAGTCATACCACATTCACAGTAAAGTATGAAAAAGTAACTAGGAAGCTGACTGAGTCGCTAAAGACGGAAGTTGGTTTACAAAAATAATCGCGAAATTACAAATGATTATATTACTAATTCAGCTTCTTCAATAAGTCTGGAACACAAAAAATATACCAAGCTTCTGGAAAGAAGGTGTAATTTTAAACTGCCTAAAAAGGCGATCTTAGTAACTGCGATAATGGGCGTGGCATTGCATTGTTAAACACAATAAATAAAATACTGACACAAATCATAGTCTCTAGAATTTCCGACTTCTTAGAACCAACACTCCGCCCTAACCAGTCTGGCTTCAGACTAAATAGATCTCGTGTTGATCAGATTAACACTTTACGAATCATCGTGGAATAATCGGTGGAGTGGAGATCTCCACTTTTCATTTGATAGCCTTAGACAAGTAGAAATTTGGAATATTCTAAGAAAGAAGGGAATACCAGACAAATTAATATAATAATGAAACTGTATGAAGGGGCCACATGTAAAATCTTACATAAGGGGAAGCAAAGTAATACGATCCCTGTTTGTGCTGGCGTGAAACAGGGATGCTTGTTATCTCCTCTACTCTTCAACATAGTACTGGACTCTACACTTCTAGAATCAACAAAAGAACAACACATATAGGATGGGGTCTATTTCATCAACTAGACGACCTTGACTACGCCGATGATATCTGTCTTTTATCCCGCATACATCATGATATGCAGCAAAAGATCAACAATCTTGTCCTAAGCGCTAGGAATGCAGGGCTAGAAATAAATGTCTCCAAAACGAAATCGATACTTATAAACACCATTAACCATTTACCTTTCCAAATTAACAACAACATTGAAGAAGTAAATGAATTCTGCTACGTAGGGAGTATAATTTCCTTATATGGTGGAGCAGACCGACATGTGGACGAGAGAATAAAGAATGCAAGGCAAGCGTTTGGTTTACTATATCAAATATGGAAATCAACCATAATATCAAACAGAACTAAAATGAAACTTTTTAACTCAAATGCTAAATCAGTTCTGCTTTATGGCTGCGAAACCTAGAAAATGACCAAAAACATTTCAAACAAGCTACAAGTTTTCTTGAATGCATGCCTTCAAAAACTACTACAAATATTCTAGCCAAACGTGATATCTAACGCAGATCTTTGGCAATGCTGCAACCAAAAAACAATACATCTTCAAATCAAACTCAGAAAATGGAATTGGATTAGCCATACACTACGACGGCCTGATCCACACATAGCAAAACACGCCTTAGACTAGAACCCACAAGGCTCCCGAAAAAGAGGTCGTCCAGCCAATACATGAAGATGTACGGTGTGGAAAGAAGCCTTAGAAAAAGGAAAAACCTGGAGAGAAATAAAAGCCCTAAGTTTGAACCGAACCCGATGGCGAAGTTTCATTGAGGCCCTTTAATGAGGAGCGTAAGGATCAATTATATAGCTTAAAATTTAAGCCTTGTGGATGCACTGGGCATTAGTCATGAGCACGCTAAAAGTCCCGGGTTCAAATCCCGCTAAGGTATGGATGTTTGTATACAGTGTGGTGCCTGGAACTCTCGGACTTTAACATGGAAAATACTTCCCTAATTATTTTAGGTAAAAAAGCTTCAAATTAAAATTGCACCGCAATTTTTTCTATTTCAATCTTCATTTCACTTAAGAAAATAGCGAGGAAAATAGGGACAGGAAGATAGGTGCAGTTTGATCTTGTTACTCCGATATTATCTAATCAAACAAGAAGATCAAACTGCACCTATCTTCCCGTCACTATTTTCTTACGTGAAATGAAGTATATACTCTATTTTTTCATATTCAGTGTGGAAAAGATAGGGCTTATTCAGTGGCGTGCAGTCCATATGTGCAAGGTGTGCACTGCACACCCTGCGAATAATTTCAAAATTTATTGCATTAAAATGTGAATTATTTAATTGATTTGATCTTAATATATGATATACAAAATATAAAAATATTAATATAATTATGGGACAATAACGAACAGTAGCGTGTTTGGTTGCCTATCAGCGAATTTGTAAATTGCCGGGCAAGTGCAGATCTCCGCATTGCACTCGGTGTGCAAGTTTTACACAGGAAGGATATAGGAACAGTGTATTTGCGCAGACAAGGATAAAATATTAGAAATACGTATCGCCCCATCGCACTCTCCAGCGTGCAGCATATTTTGTGCACGTATCGCCGTAAAATTACTTTTGGTAGTATTCACAAGCATAAACAAGTTCAGGCAAACAATTAATTATTAATTTTAGGTATTTGGTATATAATTTATATAATATTTATTTAACTTATATTTGTATTTATGAAAATTTATACAATGGAAATTGCAAGTGAATTACTAATTGCGGATTTACTGAAGAAACCATTTTCTAGAAGGGACATAGTATAAAAAAAATAAGATAATTCTGAATTGTTAACCTTAGATTCTACAACACAATACTTTTTAAAAAAAAATCTGCACATCCAACACAGAAACGCACCGCACGCCACTGGGCTTATTTCATCAACCAATCAGATTGTTCAAAATCGCGGGAAAATTTACACGATGTAAATTTAACTGCTGCATATCGTTTATCTACCCATCTCTCTCGTACAGTGGCGTACAATTTGGTAGTACGTGGTAATATTAATATAATACTACAGACCGCATTTAGTTGTAGCAGAATGTTAAGTATCGCGTTGCTTGGAAACTCCTTGCAGTGACACGAAAACTTATAAACAAACGCTGAGTTCAACGACACAATAATTGGATCAGATATTCCACCTTAATTACAACATACATATATACAATATTTACATCATCATATAAGGTCGCAAAGAAAACGATTATATATTCAACGATATGAACTTTTATTACTAGTAACGAACTGCGAACTGCGAAATGAGTTGAATTATTATTGTAAACACAGAATTTAAGACAAATTCTTGCAATTGTAGCCACTCTCTATAAGAGGAAGGCCCCAATCACAAGAAAAGATTCAAAAAAAGGGAGGTGCTAAACAAAATTTTCTGGACATGCATTCCAAGACCTAATGAAGGAAATTCCCAAATTTACTATAAAGGTGCCGCTGGATAACTGGCAAAGACCACTACATTCAAAATGTAAAATTCCCAGACTTAATTCTTAAGTCCAATACAATGGGGTGCAGATGGACAACAGGCGACAGATTACATGTAGTAATAGCATATAATAAAAATATAAACTAATAAAATTGAAAGCATACTAAAGATATAAACTAACAAAGTTAAGAAACATTAAGATCAAACAAAATATACTAATAAATGAACTATTTCTTGTAATATGTTTGAATATGCATTTGCGAAGCGAACACAGAACGTTAAATTATAGTGCTGTTAATTATTAGTAAACATATTTTTTGAATATCATTAATGATACTGCTTTAAAGTCAAATTTATAAAATCAATCAACTCAGAATATTTTTATTCGTACGCCTCTGTGTCAACGCATTTTTTTTAAATGCATGAAAACATTTTACTACGTTTGAAACGCTACCAAATTTGTGAAGTAAGGGCCCGGAACGGTTTTACAGTTTAGATTTTACCAGTTGAAATTGAATATCTTACTACCTGATAATAGATGGCAGCACATTCAAATTGTAACAGTACATTACCATACAACGTTTCACTACCATTTTTTTTTTTTTTTTATTAAGCCTTTATTTCCCAACATAAATGCAAAAAGTTTTCTATAATTACAATAGGTATGTGATATTAAACTAATTGGAGATACAAATAAATATGCAGTTGTCTTAGTTGCTGGATTGCTGTCGGTTAATGCCCTCCTGGACAAAGACCTCTCCCAATTGCTGCCATAGTTCTCTGTCTCTTGCTTTTCTCCTCCAAACTGTAGGTACTGTGGATCTAAGTTCGTCTTCCCATCTCATTTTATGTCTTCCTCTACTTCTCTTGGATTCAAGTGGTCTCCATTCTGTTATTTCTTTTGCCCATCCTGTTGTTTTCCTTATTATATGGCCGGCCCAGTTCCATTTAAGTGACCTTATTGTAGTTGTTACTTCTGCTGTCCTTATCTTTTCTTTTATTTGTTTTATGGGGATTTTATCTTGCCATGTTATCTCTAATATTTTCTTTTCTATTTTGTTTTGGCACACTCTGATTTTTTGATAGTGTTTTGCTGATAGTGCCCATGTTTGACATCCATAAGTAAGCGTTGGACTTATACACATATCAAATGTTAATCTTTTTGCCTCTATGTGTATGTCGTTTGTAAAGATGTGCTTTAAGGACCAGTACTTGTTCCATGCTCACTTGATTCTTCTATCTATTTCTTTATCGTTTCTTTTATCAAATGAGATGATTTGCCCGAGATATATATATTCTTCCACATATCCTATGGTAGTTTGTTCAATTTTTACTTCATCCCTGGTGTCATTTGTTATTATTTTTGTTTTCGAGAAGTTTATATTTAGTCCTACTTCTTTGCTATGTATAGTTAGTTCTGTTAACATAGTTTGCAATTCTTCTCCTGTTTTGGCTATTAGTACGATGTCGTCTGCAAATCTCAGGTTGTTTAGGTATTTACCGTTTATATTGACCCCGTATTTTTCGTCTGTCCACGAAAGTTTGTTCATTATGGTTTGCAGTACACACTACAATAATGTATGTTTATTGAACACACTCAATCAAAGTTGTAGCACAAACAGACAAAAATTTCAAAACTTTCGTTTGGAAATAAAACAATTATTTGCGGTGAGAGTTAAATCTCCCATCCTCCACTCCTAAATAGAAGAGTATTACTAAGCAAATAGTTAACAGATGACGCAACTAGACCACTAGTGTGACGAGTATCCATCTATTGAGCAGAAAATCTGCGGGCGCGAACGCAATGAATATGGCGGTAAAAATTAGCCGTTTAAACGAGCTATGAAAAATACTGTTTTCAAAATTTTTTTTACACAAAACCTGTTATAATAAAAATGTTTTCTTTATTCTAATATATAACTTTTCATGAAGAATAACATACAAAATAATTGAAAATTAGGGGAAACCCCTATTGAATCTCTTTTTCTGAATTTGGTAATGAATTAAAGGTATGTGTTTTATGTGCTAACACTAACAATAAATAATCAATTTTATATTTTCAAGATATCTTTTATAAAAGAAATATCACGTTACAAGGCAAATGAACACAGAATTACTGGATATGGTAAAAAATTATGTTAAAACTCTCCAGTTCCT
Organism: Ophonus ardosiacus; assembly: GCA_943142095.1. NCBI lineage: Eukaryota > Metazoa > Arthropoda > Insecta > Coleoptera > Carabidae > Ophonus > Ophonus ardosiacus. The sequence continues at coordinate 32,447,768 of OW964831.1, read as the reverse complement.
TTACAAAGTAGAAGAAATGATCCGAAATATACAAGTGGATCTTTCACGTTTGTCGCCGTATCACTGCAAATTGAACTAATTTGGGCCCAGGTGAAGGAATTTGTTATAACAAATAATACTTGGGGTCAACGACCCACTTCAATTAATCCGTTTTTCTTCTCCCACGTGTACCGTAACGTTTAGTTTTTCTAAAAAAAAAAGAAAAAAAATCGGTTTAAAATAGGTGGAGTCAGGCAAAATTCACCTTTAGGCATCATTTTTTTTTTATTTCTTGCATTCTACCTGTAGCATAGGTATGCAATTCAATAAGAAATAACTCAATAACTTTTTTATTATGTTGCTATCGCTACTAAACAGTTGACTGACTATCGCCAGCAGTATTACCAACATTAACCGTAACCGTACAAAATACACACAAAATAGGTTTGTTCCAACATACTTCCAAATCAGTTCGGAACTGTCCTACGCATGGGCAGTATTATAATGGGTTCCAACATACATCAAAGTGGACTTTTGACTGATAGTCGGATGTTCCAACACTCTTCGGACCGGTCGCAACTCAGTTCGGAATTAGTCAAACCAGTAAGCGGACTGGAGCATGTACTAACAGTCAGAACATTCGCAGTTAAAAGAAATTTATCAGCTGTGCGTGTTTCAAATTGACTACAGCTTGTAAGTTTTCCTAGACAGTTTTATAAACAATTTAATAAAATTACAGGCACTTATTAATTTCTTTATAATTATTTTGATAAAAAAAATTGGTTAAATTAAAATAAATAACAGCATATTCATAAATTACATTTAATATTACCTGTCATTTTTCAAAGTATTTTCGTTCCAACATTTCTACCTCGAAGTATGTACTATAATAATCGAGTACTACTAGTAAATATTCTTCTGTAGGAAAAGGACTGAGTAAATCCATAGCGAGCATGTCCCACGGTTTATCGGGCAACGCGTTTCTGTACAAAGGTGTCGAAATTACCGACTTTTGGAATCATTGACAACCGTGACATGATTTAACAAATTTTTCGGCGTCTTTGACGATTCCTTCTCACCAAACTTTTCTTCTAAGTCTGTTCTTCGTAGACACAATCCCTGGGTGACCCTCGTGTGCAATATATAAAAGTCTTTTTTGTAGTGAAAGTGGAATTACTATTCGGGTACCTCGGAGAACAACGTTTCCAAAAGTATAAAGTTCATCTTTTAAAATTTTAAACCGAGAATTACCCAATGTGTCGCATTTATCCGATTGTAATGCGTAACGAACTTCAACCAAAGTCGGATCAGGAGTGGGATCACGTAAAAGTGAAAACGGTATTGCGATTATCGAGAAGTGAAAACAATATTCGTTTATAAAGTTTATAGTAGTTCTTATAGATAATTTATATGAATGTCATTAAAAATATTAATCTAATGTCAAAACATATTACTCTCTTTTTTCGTTTTTATTTCGTTCATAATAATAATACTACAAGAATTGAAGGAGTACACAAGTTAAATTATCAATAAGTTACAGATTTCATATACCAGCTTATTTTGTTCCTTTTGATATTCTAGAAAAAAAATTTATGAAGTAAACAAAAATATTTCTAAATATATAATTAAAACTTTAAGAGACTATTTCATACTGCAAGTATACAAGATTGTTTTTTAAAATAATCTAGTTTTTATTACGTTTTATATTTCAAGTAAATAAAGTATGGGCCACATTTAAATAACGGCGCACAACCTTCGGTCGGGCTGCGGAAAATGATCAATTCATAAATTTTAATTTTATGTAAAAACTATATAATATTAATCACAAGCTAGAATCGATATCTCTGATGCTTGCAGAATGTAATTAAAATATCAATAAAATTTCCTTTCATGGATTTATTCTTCATCTCAATATTCTTGGGTTGGAATCAAAATATGTTTTTTTGTAATGAACAGTTTACAGTTATACAATGCCAGAAAATATTTCTTTGAGGTAGTTCTTTCTACTAAATCAAGCACTAAATTTTAATAGTAAATCAGGGAAATGTCGGCAGAAATAGGAAAATATCTAATCACCAAGATTTAAATTTCTATCCTACTTTTCAAAAGAGTAAAAATACACAGTAAATCATGAGCAGTTGATTCGTCGCAACATGCTAGTATTAAAATATTTATGAATTTTTTTTCTTGTATTCATTCTTGTAATCAATATTCTTTTTATAATTATCGAATTTTATTACAATTATTTCATTTTCGCTTTACTTAAACAAATACCTTTCAAATTTGAAATACGAGGGCGGATCAAGAAGTTGTGAGCCTAACAAAAGAGGACAGCATTAATAAAATAATTTCTTTGTTTTTCAAGTTCGCAGTCTGTGAAAACGTGAAAATTTATTATTATTTCGATTGCAAGGAATCTTGTTATTTAAGTAGGAAGTGAACTGTTTATAGCAAATTTTGAAGCACGGAAAAAGTGGGATATAGACCAGTAATAGGAGAACACAATGCATCCCTTTTAAATAAATTACACTATGCAATAAAAAGAAAAAAGACGCCATTTAAAGAAGAAACAAGTTCGGTTTTTTCAGAATAATGCGCTTGTTCACACCGGCTGTTTCAATGGCAAAAATAAATTAAATGCATTTCGAACTGCTTCCGCATTAATCAAATTAGCGAGATTTAACCCCCGCCGACTGTTTTATGTTTCCCACTCTGAAAATTTAGCTTGGTAGAAAAAGATTTGGTTCAAATGTGGAGATAATCACTGAAACTTACAAATATTTTAAAGAGTTTGATAAAACGTACTTTTCTGAAAGAATAAAAAAATGATTATCTGTGGGTTAAATGTATTGAGTTTCAAGGAGATTATGTTGAAAATATAAAATATTTTTTGCCGATAAGTTTTTGTTGTCTTGTCTAGGCTCACTACTTATTGATCCGCCCTCGTATTAATTTATTTTTAAATAATTTATAATGACATTTCTTTTCAAAACGTCCAATTTAACTCACTGCTCACTACATTCCTTTACCTAAATGCAATTAAATTAAAAAAGGATATTATCTATACCCAAATGTATGAAATAAAAAGAGAAGTAAGAAACGACTATCGTTTTAACATGCTTTGAGAGTGTCTACTAGAAATCACATTTTTTTCGGTCTGAAACGATATTGTTTTCAGTTTTCAATATTTACGTGATTACATTTTCACTTGACAGTCGCAATATCGTTTTCACAAATACATGATCCTACTACTGTTTCCGATTTACGATCAATTTCCACTAAACTCATTGCTTTAGAAATCGTTTCTTTTGTTATCGAATAAACATGATCAACCGTTTTTTGACAATATCCTTTATTCAACAAGGTTTCGAATTTAACTAATCGCGACAAAGGATCAGCGATATTCTTATAGCCCTTTTCATACTTGACCCGATAACAATAAGGTTGCAAACGAAGGATCCATATCCATCTTTCAATACAAGCGTCAGGTTTAGACCACGGAACAAAAACAACTAAATCCATTTTAATAAAAAAACGTACTTTTTTAACAAACGTAAATAAAATATATTGTAACAAAATACATGCATATTTGTGTTGACGAATTTTTCTTTAACTACGTTAATATAACAACACAGCTATTAAAGCTGTATAATTAATAATGATTAAAACAAATTTTAGAGTATTTAACGCAAGCCAAAGTATTTTATGTCTAATGTTTAAAAATTATTAATATTAAAACAAAGTATTTTCATGTTTATTCCTTAGTATTACTGAAAAAATTTCTCATTTTGAAAGACTTTTGCGGGCATAGTAAATAACTCGCCACCCTGCCTGACTTTTTTGCGTCAAAACCGCGCCTATCGTGTCTGCAATTACCCTTGTTTTTCATTTTCGGATAAATAAAGAGTACAATTTCCATGAAATTGAGTTATTGACTACATTGTTAAGTAAAATATTTTTTATTTAGTTATTTTTCTAATAAGCACTTTTCTAATACATTTTTATGTTGTTTTGTTTTACTGTTCTGTAAAAATTATGACAAGTTGTTGTTTTGTTTATATAAAAATATAGATGTATTTTTATGACATAATAAAGTGTATTTATGTAGATAAATAAAGTAACCCAGTGAAGTAATTTTCCTTTGACGACTTCTATTTTATTTTCTCACCCTTTCCAATCTAAACTCATCATACATATTCTACAATTGACGACGAAGATTAATTAAAAATGACAGATTTACTTATTCAAAAACGATTATTTAAATTTGGCGGGACGATGAGTTACGAAATGCATAATAACGGGGCTTCACCCTCATTCAATCCAGGCGTCGAGCAAAATGGTGTTTCCTCGATGGGAACGATGGCTTGGAGCAGATGAGCTTTAAGTAACAAGCAAGAATATTGACGATTCAAATCGCAAAAAAAGCAATAATGCTACATGTGGGCGGATTTGAATTACAAGATATTTTCTATTCCATACCTGGTGCCGGCACGCTGGGTGATGGAGAAGACGTATTCAAGAAGATAAAAGATGAGTTAACTAATTATTTCAAACCTAAAAAAGAATAAAACGTACGAACGTCATGTTTTTCGGGGTTTGTCGCAGAAGGAAGACGAAACAATCAATCAATTCATTTCAAGACAACAAGCGAGATATTGCGAATTTCAACCGATGATAACGAGGTCCGAGATCAAGTCATCGTAAAGTGTCGCTCCTCAAAAGAGAGGAAACAAATTCTCGAAAAGGGCGATAGTAATTGGAATTGCGCAAGCATATGAGGTTATGTCCATTCGAGTTAAAAGTATGGAAACTGAAATGATCTCGAAAATCTCCGGAAAAAATAGTATTCGAATAAAAATCAGTCTCTGAAAAGCAACGGGATAAAATGTTTCCGTTGTTGTTACGTCGAGCATGTAAGGTCATAATCAAAATGTTCTGCTAGAGGAAAGAAGTGCACGAAATGCAAAAAAGATGGCAACTTCGCCGTAGTTTGCCGAAGTAAAAATGTGCAGCAGAACAATAGGAACAGCAAGAGTGGTCCGTTAAAGAAGAAAAAGCAAGGGAGAACATCCGTAAGAAATTTGAACGACGAAGAGGTCAACAACGAATGCGCATTCAACCTGAAGGCGACCAGATCAACATGGCGAAAGAGCAGAGCGTTGACGTCACCGTCGTGGGGGCATCATACAACGTCATCGGAGGTTTGTGGAAAACGTGTAAGGAAAAAGGTATTATTTGTAAATCTCATAAATTGCCAAAACGGAAAATTTACCCTTATGGCCAAAATAGATCTTTGGAACTAGTGGAAAAATTTGATTGTAACGTAAAAGTGGGAAAAAGGGAAATGCAAGCAAATTTTATAGTTTTGAAAGGTAATGGTCGGGGATTGTTGGGATATCAAACAGCTGTTGAATTGAATATTTTGAAAATCGGTCCCGACTTACAAATAAATATAAAAATCTGTCGTGCCCAGCACAAGACCTCTCGCCATTTCCATATTAGGCTATATAAGTATTGTATTGCACTTCGCTTTTGAACCGTCGTTTTATAACAAAATATTACAGAACTTTACCCAAATATTGTTTTTTATTGTATTTAACATGTCTCTACACACATATAATTCTAATTATATCTATTTTTCATTGTATGAGGAAGTTTCTAAATGTCAGAGATTCTTCCCATTCACCAACCAGATTGGCGGTATTTCTGATAGATATATGCATTTTACCACCATTTTACCTATAATTTCAAATATTTAATTAATAAAACAATAAGAAAGATTAAAAAAAACTATCAGAATGTCACTAAAACTGTTGATTTTTGACACTGACATGTGTCATTTACAAACTATGTTATAAACATTGGAATTTGTCAACTGGTTTCCTTAGTGCCTAGCCTCTGCGATTAGTTTACTCTATAAATTATAGTGTATCTCTAAATCTATACAAGATATAATAAAAAAATTAAGTGTATTAGATGGAGAATTTTATGTTCTTCAATATTTATGCCCATATTCATAAACACTCGTAAAATTTCAAAACGGTTCGTTATAATTTTTGACAAATAGAATCAAACTTGACAAATAAAATTTTGATTTTTCTTTCAATGTCGACCCTTTTTATTGGATAAAAACTATAACGAACCGTTTAAAATTTTTACGAGTATTTATGAATACGGGCATACTTATATAACAAAAATTTCCAAAAAATTATATTTAGAAGAATTTTTCCAAGAAACTACTACTTCCGGTTGTTCAATTGTTACCAAAACCTTTTCAGCTCTTCCCAGGAATATCAGATTGAGGAAACTGCAGTTAAATATTTTTTAAGTCTTATAGTTTTTGAGGAATCGTCCCTCCAACATCCATACATACACACACACACACACATGTATATATATATATACATCCACACACACACACACACACACACACACACACACACACAGACATCATTTTAAAAATGTTATAATCGGATTCTAGGGACCTTAAATCGTGCTTATTCAATAAAATCCGGATATGCGAATTTTAGTATGAATTCAATACCTCTCTTAGCGAGAGGTAAAAATAGAGAAAGAATTAGTTGTGGGAATTAGCAAACTGAAAGATTACCAACTCAGGCTGCTAGTTGATCATTCTTTTCCACCAGTAGCTCAACCAGTGGCGGCTCGTACTATAGGGCACAAGGGCACAGCCCTACCAAATAAAAAGACAAGAAAAATATAAATAAGCGAGTACATATACATTTTAAAAGTACATTATTATTTATTTACTTTCATTATTATGCAATTCTTACTACACGGCCGATAGCTAGATAGCCTATATACTGACGTGTGCACGTACCGATATGCAGCTAGAAGCTAGGGCACAGATGTTTCTGCCCCGGTCTCCCACTACTTTTACTCGAATTTTAACCAATAGCAGCGAAGCGCGCGAAGCTGCATATGACTGCATTAAGCCTGTTCCGGGCTGAGCCCAATTTAAACGAAGATTTCCGAGTATGTCCGACATTTTCCGAGGTAATCTGTTATTGTTGAATTGTAATCGTGTAGTACCCACTTAATTACGAAGATGGCTTCTGTATATTAAAGATTAAATAATTTAATATACTCTATTTACTTTCTTATATTTTTGTGCCCTACCATACAAAGATATCACCAGCCGCCACTGAGCTCAACCACTGCGTACAGTTCCTTTCAAAATTTGTAATCAAGTACAAATGCAAATAGACTCACTTCTTCGACAAGATATTATCGAGAAAGTTGAAAGTTGGATATCTCCAGTGGCACTAGTAATGCGCGACATTGGTAAATTTAGATTGTGCGTTGACATGCGCCGGGTTAATCAAGCAATGGTGAGACGTTTTCCATTGGCGGTACTTGAAGAAGTTTTAGATAAAATTCGTGGTAGTAAATGGTTCAGTACATTAGATATTCGCAGTGGCGGATTTACGCATAGGCACAGTAGGCACGTGCCTACGGCGGCAAATTTTCGGGGGCGGCAATATTTTTTAATCAGAAATGTATAATTTTATAAAAAATTGTGGATGAAAAGACGAGACGAAAACATTTATATCGATGATCTCTGAAACAAATTCATATAAAGTAAAGCTTTTTTGCAAGTATTATTACTTCAGTTAATTTGTTATTATCGTCTGTTTTTCTATGGTACTCCCTATTTTCAAAAAGTATATGCGTTCTATTTCAACAAATATCCAAGTCATTGAACTCATGTTTTAGACTATTTTGAGATCCATTATGCTACCGATAATTATAATATTTTTATTAAAATTGCCTGGATTGTAGAATAACCATTTCAAATTTCATTTTGTTATGTCTTCTTTTAGCTAAAATAAATAAAGAAATGCAAAACTCAAGCCCGGAAGCATGTACTTATGATTTTTTCAAAAATAAAGTCAGATACCTATTCTAAAGGCTATATTTGTGAAAATTATGACTTCTTCGCTTGCAATTTTTCAAAAAATACTTCAATATAACGGAAACCTAACGCACAAAACTCAATTTGACGAAATTCGGGTATATAATGTAATGTAAATAAATATATTATCTATGTTCGGGTGATTGAATGCATTTCGTGTCAAAATGATTATTAGTTTTTAGGCTGTGTTTGTGAAAAATGTGACGTTTTCGCTTGAAAATTTTCAATAAATATTTTAATGTAACGATAAACTAAATCACAGAACACTATTTGACGTAACTCGAATGGTTATATTCATTTTATAGGAATTTAACTATACCAAAAAATGCCAAAATCACTATAAAAATTGCTTTCCGCGCCATAATTTTTATGAAATTTCGCGTTTATAATGCTTTTGCAACTATATATAACCATCAAAATAAAATTCTTGAGGGTTGGGTATTCCAGACTTTAGCCTTAAAATTACCTATTTAAGCCTCTTTTATAACATTAAAAAAGATATATTTTAACATTTCTGATACCTATTCAAAAATCTATATTATCTTTGGTTAATATTTGAAAATTACGTTATTGATCTGTTAGAAATATATTTTAAAATTAGGAAAAGGCAGCAAATTTCTGAAAAAAAGCGGCAATTTTCTGGGTGCCTACGGGCGGCAAAACTGTTAATCCGCCCCTGGATATTCGTGACGCTTAATCACCAAATCGAAATTGACGAAAAATCTAGAGAGATTACGACTTTTGTGACCAATTCGGGTCTGTATAAAAGATTAATGTTCGGTTTGAGTTGCGCACCAAAAATATTTCACCGAATTTTGAGATCGATTTTATGAAATTGTGAAGGCGCCGAAATTTTTTTAGATGACATTATTGTACAAGGTACAACAAAACAAGAACACGACAGTAGATTATTAAAAGTATGTAATACTTTGAAAGCTAAAGGATTACATTGAATGAAAGCAAATGTAAAATTGCTAAAAAAGAAATTGATGATTTCTTCGGATATAGTCACGGGACAAGGATATAGAGTACTCAAATCTAAAATAGAGGCAGTGCATAATTTTAGGAAACCAGAAACACCAGATGAAATTAGAGGGTTTTTTGGGTCTCGTGAATTTTTGCGGATCCCTCATTCCGAGTTTATCACAACTAAGTGAACCCCTCCTTAAATTAACGTGAAATTCATAGAATTTAAGTAGGCAGACGAATAGGAGAAATCTTTTAATAAAATAAAGGAATTATTAGGAAACGCGGGGACGTCGGATATTTATAATAAAGACGCCTCGATAAGGGTAATTGCAGACGCGGGAGCAGACGCAATAGGGGCGGTTTTGATGCAAAAAAGTCAGGCAGGGTGGCGCGTTACTTGCTATGCCAGCAAAAGTCTTTCAAATTGTGAAAACCGTTATTCGCAGACGGAAAAAGAAGCTCTTGCACTAGTTTTCGCCTGCGAACGATTTCATCAATATGTTTATGGCATGGAATTTGATTTAGTAACAGAGCATAAACCTCTTGAATATTTGTTCACTCCAAGGTCTAAACCTAACGCTCGTATTGAAAGATGGATATGGATCATTCGTTTGCAACCTTATTGTTGCTGAATAAAAAGTACAGTCAAGAAACGGTTGATCATGTTTATTTGACAGCAAAAGAATCGGTTCCTAAAGCAATGAGCTTAGCGGAAATTGACCATGAATCGGAAACAGATCCGACTTTGGTTGAATTTCGTTACGCGATATAATCAGATAAATGGGACACATTGGGTAATTCTCGGTTTAAAATTTTAAAAGATGAACTTTATACTTATGGAAACGTTGTTCTCCGAGGTACACGAATAGTAATTCCTCTTTAACTACAAAAAAGACTTTTATCTAGCACACGAGGGTCACCCAGGGATTGGGTCTATGAAGAACAGATTGGTGTTTGGTGGGAAGGAATAGACAGACGCCGAAAAATTTGTTGAATCATGTCACGGTTGTCAATGTCGGTAATTTCGACAACTTTGTACAGATACTTGGAGATAGAAATTACTTACAGCGTGAAAACGGACTCGATTATAAAACATCTAAACGGAATATTTTCTAGACACGGTTTTCCTCGCATAATTATTTATGACAACGGTCCACAAATGGCTAGAGAAGAACTAGAACTATGGGCTAAACAATGCGGTATAACGATTAGACAAAAAGAATGAGAATCGCGCACGCGGAAAAACTTGATTGGCGAAACGAATTATTCAACTATTTACTAATGTATAGTTCGACCGCGCATAATACAACTGGAGTCCAGCGGAATTGTTATTAAAATTAGAACAAAACTACCGGAATTAAATGATGTAACGTAACTTTATGGGACGGAGATGTGAGGGAAAAATATGCATGGAAAAAAGCGAAAGGAAGGGAATTCTACGACAAAAACAAAGAGTACAAGAATATAACTTAAAAGCCGGCGATACTATTCTTAAAAAATAAAAACAAAACTTAAAAGTAAAAATAAAAATAATAAATTGAGTTGCGAATATGATTCAACTAAATATCAAATAATTGATAGAACGAGAAATAGCGTTACAGTCAAGTCCCCAACAGGTAATACATTTACCACAAATATATCCATGGTCAAAAGATACATTTTAAAAGAAATTAAAGTCCCGGAAAAAGTCCACATAAACTCCGAGTTTCACAATGAATCAGATGTAGAGCAAGTTTAGAACACATCGAATGACTTGAATGTCCAAAATGAAATCAAAACAGAACCTACGCAAGCGGAACAACCTGGCACTGTAGAAATACAAGATGCAGAACCAAGAGGATCAAATGCCAGGGAACGACCGCGAAGTGAATGCAAAACACCTTTGTGATATCAAGATTATTGTATGAATTAAATTCTTAATTTTAAGAATATAATTTTAAACAATATTTCCACATTGATAAGTTAATTGTTGTTGTTTCTATTGTTAAATTTGGAATAATACTTTAATTCAAAAAGAAAGGAGAAATGTAGTAATATTAGGTTCGTGCCAACAGGCGATTTCGGATTAGTTTCGGACCGGTTCGAAACCGTAATATGCGCATGCGCAAAAAAGGAGAAAGGTATTGGCAATACTGCTGACGATAGTGATAATAAAAGGGTGTACAAGTTATAAATAAAGAGTGCAATTTTCATTAAATTGAATTATTTCTTATTGAGTTACATATTCTACAATTAATACATAAACTTTTTCGTTGAATTAAAATATAACTGTTTGCGAACATCTGTCAATTAGAATTTTATGAATATATCAGCTGTTTCCATGAAGTTAATATGAAGGAAAATGTATAATCAAATCGTATAGAGCAGAGTATTTTCTTTAATATTTATAATAACATAAAATATCAAAAAATAATATATAATTGCGTTTTTTTAAGAAAAACTGCTAAGAACTTCAAATAAGGGAACTTCCGGTGGATCAATTATAACCAAAATCTAATCAGCTCGTCAAATGGATGTAAAGAAGAGGAATACGAAAGAATTATAATTTTTAGAATTGTAGTATTGAAGTTATCGTCGGAGAAAAATTTGTCACACACGGACACACAGCACACATGCAGACATTATCTTAAAAATCGTAAATTCGTACAAATGGGACCCTAAAACGTGCTTATTCATTAAAAACACCACTGATTTTTTTGACCAAAGACAATAGGTACTTTCCTTACCTAAAGGTGAAAGGTAAAAACAAGCCATAACAATACTAACTGACAATTCATAATTGGTAGACAGTGGTTTTGAAGTCAACTCTGCTTCGACTAAAACAGGATTTATAGTTTATATAACATAACATAGCATAGCATAACATAGTGAAAATATAAAAACACATAAGTCCGCACGGCATTTTATAGTTTTATAGCATAACATAAGAAATTACCATATTTTTATTTCGTTATGTTATGTTATGGTGATCGGGAATATTCGGCTCAATTCGGCTCTATTGGAAGAGCAGCGAAATCTTGGAGCGTTGGAGTGCTCGCATTTGCTTGTTGTTTACAAACAAATTGTGAGCTTAGTTTTTGTTTCTGATGAGATATTTACGTTAAATAAATAGTTAAATTATTGTGCAGAGTTAATAATAATAATGCACAAGATACTGCAACAGTTACTATCATAGGATTGTCATCAGCCATTTTTATCTAAACAAATCACGTTTTCGCGAAATGTTCTAAAATTTAACGTTACAAAGAATGATAAAATGAAATGTGAAAACAGTAATGGAGTGCTCGCATTTGCTTGTTGTTTACAAACAAATTGTGAGCTTAGTTTTTGTTTCTGATGAGATATTTACGTTAAATAAATAGTTAAATTATTGTGCAGAGTTAATAATAATAATGCACAAGATACTGCAACAGCTACTATCATAGCATTGTCATCAGCCATTTTTATCTAAACAATCACGTTTTCGCGAAATGTTCTAAAATTTAACGTGTACAAAGAATGATAAAATGAAATGTGAAAACAGTAATGAATATAGTAATAATACTACACTATGAACATTTTGCAGAACAATTCTTCATCTTCTCGTGCTATGTCTTATGCTTACGTCTCGTACTATAAAATCTAAAAAAATTCTTATGTTATGTTACGTTATGTTATGCTATGCTATGTTATGTTATGTAAACTATAAATCCGGCTTTTACACTGTTTACCGGCAATCTCTGTAATGACGGATTTCTGTGTTTGCCGCCGACATACATACCAACGTCTTTAACATTGACAGCACCCGGCTGGCTGTTCGCCGCTCTACTCGATCCCGCGAATATCTCATCGGTCTAGACATCACCGCTGAAATGTATTTTTTTACTCACCAATACTTACTGAAAACCTGGGTCACCCGAGATTCGACTGCTGCCTCCTTTCATCTGTGGCAGATAGACGTTTTAAGATTTCAGCACAACAGGCCCGTTTGAGAGAGAGCTTGGCTCAGTTCTTTCCTGTCTAAGTCCCGGGGAGCCAGTGTATTCCTACTTATTTATTTTTCTATCAGAGTTAGATAACTACGAGCTCCGGCGCTTAATTCTTGTAATAGAACAGTTTATTAAATTTATTATACTTTTACTTAAATCTTTAGAGTTGACCCTACTCTATTCTTTTCCCCTTTTCTAAGGTCTGGCGCCCAGAAATGTAATTCGAGAAAAAATCAGTTTTTTTTTCAAAATTGAGTTCTATCTTTTTATTAATTTTGGTTAATCACAAATACCTGTAGCTAGAACCCAAGACCCAGCCGCCGACATAACTTTTCAGCTAGCCGGAGCAAAAATTATGAGTTGGCACTGACAGGTTGCAGGAGTTTGTTCAATTTTTGATATTTTTAATCCTCTTGTGACACAATGTGTTTGTGTGTTATATACATAGGATGATTGGTCTTTCATTGTCCATTTTATAATACCTGATCTATAACAATTTTTTTTTTTCATGGCCTACAAATATTCCAGAAAAATATCTTACTTTGAGTTTTTAAATGGTACACTCTGTATGTTTATTTTATGTAAGGTACTAAATCAATTTCTCTTTATAATTATGTAAAGAAGTAGGGGGTTAGCCTTTAAATGATGTGTAATAAAGCAAATAATAAAATGATAACAGTCTGCTGTAATTTTCATTGTTTATATCTGTATACATTTGTCATAGATCTGATAGTAGTGTTTATTTGTGAGAAAAGTATTGAGGTTTTTATTTAATTAAGAAAAATTAACATCGGTTACAAAAATAGTGAAAAAGTTAACATGCTTTGCTGTTTTAACAGATCTACAAGTATAAACAATAGAATATCACAGCCGGCTGTTATCATTTTATTATTTGCTTTATTGAAGGAAAATCCCTACTTTAGAATTAGAACCTTATTCCGTGAAAACAGACAGGTGTTCCATTTAAAAAAATATGTTGTGGCCAGCACAAGACCTCCCGCCATTTCCATATTAGGGTATATAAAGTACATATTGTATTGTAACATTTCTGGTACATACAAAAATTCTAATTACATCTATTATTAATTTATTTTTATATTTTTTAATTCATTCTATAAATAAGTTTGCTTCTACTCTTCTAAATGTTCGAGATTCTTCAAATGCATTAACGAGATTGGCGGTATTTCTGATGCGTATATGTAATTTATGTATCTATAATTTTAAATATTTAATTAATAATAAAATAAGAAATATGAAATGTACTTCCCAGAAAAAGCCTTCAGTAATGTGCCTGGATTACTGACATTTTTCTGTCAATTACAAACATTTTAATTTGCAACTGGGTTCCATGGAGTTATTTGGGCTGTGAGATACATTAAAACGGATTATTTTATATATTTATAATTCTCTGTCTCTAAATCTATACAAGATATAATGAAAATATTCAATGTATGAAGTAGAGAATTTTATATTCTTTATTAAAATATCTTTCAGAACTCATATTATTAATTGGAAAAATACTACCTTTATTATTTGTGATAACTACTTCCGTTTGTCCAATTGTTACCAAAACCTTTTCAGCTCTTCCCACTAATGACTAATGTCAAATTAAGGAATATGTAGTCTTTCGTCTTATAGAATTTGAGAAATCGTCCTTCCAACATCCCTTACACACAGGGACATCACGGTAAAAATGTTAAAATCAGATTCTAGTGACCTTAAACCGTGCTTAATCTGGATGTGCGATTTTTAGCATGAATCCAATACCTGTCTTAGCGAGAGGTAAAAATTTGTAGAAAATACATCAAATTAACGGAAGGTAATGTGCTGCCACATCAGATTTTTTACGCTGAAAACTTGTAAATAAAAATAGGTTTCTAAACAAGGTTAAATTTAGTTTGACGACTAAAGAAAAAATCTTGTGTATTTCGAGGAATGTACTATTTTGCGCTCCTGTTTCAATTCTATGGCTATCAGCTATTTATGGGATCAAATTAAATTAAATAAATAATAAATAAACGTTTTATAACAACAACTTTTTGATTATTTTCGTTGCTAAATGAAATACTTTTAAGCACTAGTACTTAAAAATGACAGTTTAATGCGTGAAAGTTTAATGCGTAAAAGTGACAGTTTAATGCGTAAAATGTTACTTTTAAGCACTAGTGCGTAAAAGTATTTCATTTAGCAACGAATGGATGAACCTGACATCTGCTTACTTTTTAATTTTGAAAAATTCAAAATGTTGATATTTGAGAATGATCTGTTTTAAAACGCTATTATAAAAAAATCTTGTATTAATACATTGCGAAATGAGTGTTTTAGGCACGCTTACGCTCGTGCGTACAAATTTCACGTCGTGTGCCTAAAATACTATCATTTCGCAACTTATTACCTATTATCTAATTCCGTTTCAAAAAGTTGAATTTTAACTAATCTTTTGACGTTATGAAATGTCACTTTTTACATACACATTTTTGATACGAAATGAGTTTTGTAAAAATCTTTACGTAACACGGAACTGACGACTGATAAAAAAGAAACAAGAATATATCAATATTGATTTCTTTAATATTACAAGATCTATATATCGGTTTCAGAAGAGAATGATGGTACGCATGCACTGACATAAGCATTAAATTAAAAAAAATCTGTTGTGGCCAGCACAATACCTCTCGCCATTTTCATATTAGACTATATAAGTATTGTATTTAACATTTCTGGTACACACAAAAAATTCTAATTACATTTATTCTTTATTTTTCAATTCATTCTATGAACAAGTCTCTCCTACTCTTCTAAATGTTCGAGATTCTCCCAATTCATTGACGAGATTGGTGGTATTTCTGAAGGGTATATATATATATATTGTAAGCGTGTATTTAGTTGACACTGATACTACACACTTGGCTTATAAATGAATCCCCTTTCTTTTTATACCAATTTTAGATGTTGACGGAGTATTTTTCTCGTTATAACAACAGCATATTATATTTCTATTACATTTTCACTTGTCCATGTATGAATTCTATATCTGACTATAATTTTAAATATTTAATTAATGATAAAATAATAAATATTAAAAGTACTTCCCAGAAAAAGTCTTCAGTAATGTCTGGATTTTTGACATTGACATTTATGTCAATTATAAACATTTTAATTTTTCAACTGGTTTCCATAAGGCTAACTGATTCATTATTTATGCAGAATGGATTATTTTATATACCGTGAGTATTTTTTAACGTGAAACATTGAGTTTATCATATCCATGGTTACGACTTCATATTTGATTGACAGCAATGTATTTGCCCGTTCCATTTAAAATGAAACATAGGGAACGAATCTGACAGAAGTATTATATTTAAATATTGTAAGAAATTTAACGGAGTCAGAAAACCACTCGAGTACTAAACATATTTCGGGCACAAGATGCACACAGTATTTTTTCTACATCTAAATTTAATTTTTAGAAAACAGGTATCATTATTTAAACAATATTAACCTCTAATGACATCTTGTCAATATGACAGATAACCCTTGAATTTCCCTATAAGTTAAGATTTGACATTTGATTGACAGCAATGTATTTGTCTCTTATTTAAAGTGACACATGGGGAATAAATTTGACAGAAGTATTATATTTAAATATTGTAAGAAATTTAGCCGAGTCAGAAAACCACTTGGGCACAAGGTGCACACTATATTTTTCTACAACTAATTTTAAATTAGAATGCAGGTATAATTATTTAAACAAAATTAACCTCTATTGACGTCTTATCAAATGTCAAATTCGTTCCCTATGTTTCATTTTAAATGGAACGGGCAAATACATTGCTGTCAATCAAATCTCAAGTAACCATGGATATGACAAACCCAAAGTTTCACGTTAAAAAATACTCACGGTATTTATAATTCAGTCTATCTCTAAATTTATAGAAGACATAATGAAAATGTTTAATGTATTGGATAGAGAATTTTATATTCTTTAATATTTTATATTTTAAATTTTCAAAAAATAATATTTAGAAGATTTTTCTTTTTAAACTATTATTTCCGGTTGTCCAATTATTACCAAAATCTAATCAGCTCTTCCCAGGAATGTCAAATTAAGGAAACTACAGTTAAATATTTTTTAAGTCTTATAGTCTTATACACACACACACACACACACACACACACACACACACACACACACACACACACACACACACACACACATACATACATACATACATACATACATACATACATACATACATACATACGGACATCATCGTAAAAATGTTATAATTAGATTCTAGGGACCTTAAAACGTGCTTATCCACTAAAATCTGGATATGGGATTTTTAGCATGATTCCAATACCTCTCTTAGCGAGAGATAAAAATTAAATTAATTTATTTTCATGTCATGAAAAAACAGAATTTTGAGAATTATTAAATTATTTTAAAAGAATTAGACAAACTTTTGTGCATAATACGTTATGAGAACGTAATATTTTTTGACTCACACAATTTGCAACATCAAACAACATGACTTTTCATAACTGATTATGTAAATTTAACTACTACTTATTGATTCAAAAGCCCAATTTTATACTCTACAATTTTTATTTGAAGCTTTTTTACCCGTCATAACTAAGGAAGCAGGAAATTAGAAAGGCATGATTCTGGGTTTGAGTTCTACGTTCGGCAGATCCGGTGTGACCCTGTATGTTAACCCATTCTGTTGGGATGAGGGCCGTGCGCTGATGTGGCATGGAGCAAAAGAGCAATCATCGCTCCAGGCGCTTTTGTGAAAAGGCGCCGACGGATGTACACTAAGTTGATAGATATATTCTGACTGATATGGTCATGCAAATCAATCAGTTAATTATTTAGAGCAGGGGTGGACAAACTTTTTACCCTAGGGCCAATTGCCATAGGGATCTTTTGTAACGACTAGCGGGCCACATGGCTGTTCGTAACATGACGAACGCCGCATATGACTAAGAAAAGGTTTCCCAAAAGAAAAATTAAAATCTTCATGTTATTATAATACTCAAAGCTCCAAAATACCACCGTACGGCTGGGATTTAAACCAATTGTTGGGTTGTAAATTTTAAAAAAGCTCTATATTAGATTATTCTTACCTCCAGTCCAAATTGTTCTGCATAATGGACTCTATCTTCCATGCCGCTGTTGCATGTAGTAATTCTTGTTCTGGGTTGCAAAAACCAAGCCGCTCATATTCAAGTTTTCGTATTTGATATCGGTGATATAAATATGGATTTTGAATCCGAGTGATGCGTTTGAGACCTGTACGTGAAGAACCCGATAGCTTGGATTTCACATAGCTGTATTCAGAAGAAGAAGAAGTTAGATCTATTTCTTTTACTTCTTCGTACTGGTGTGTCCACGAATACGGAGTTCCTAGTATAGTGGATAGATTCATCTAAAATAATTTATTCGGTTAGTTTTGTGAATATTTGTTCTTAAGGTGTGAAACTACAAAAATTATCTAGTATAAGAAAAATAAAAATACTGTATGATTGATTTTGGTTGTAGCGTACAGTGTACGGATTTTTTATTATTTCTTATTATTAATAATCAAACAAAAAATCTCACTGTTTATAAATATTAAATATTTTGCGTCTATAACAAAGCTAAATTTTACAGCTAGGCATGCGACGGATATCCGATGGTACCACTAAATTCGGCTGATCCGTCTTAGAGCTTATGATTCGGCCAAATTTGTTTAGAAAGTAAAAAGTAACATTTTAAAGTGAGAAAAATAGTACACGTTTTCCTCTAAAACAGTTTACGTATGATTATTTGCTAATAATCATAATGTATTTTAATACATAAAAATTGGCTTAAAAGATCAGGGAGATTTTAAATATACAAAGAACGAATTTGCCCTTTTGCGGATTTGGACCTTGGACGTGGACCTTCTCATATTCAGTGGAGCGCTCTAACCAAAAACTTCAACGGGAACAAACCTTGTGGCTCAATTGCTTAGAGCATCTCACTAGGTCCAAGGTTCAAATCCCTGCGAGGTTAATGAAATTTTCACAAATTCTTTTGTCATATATATAAAACCTCTTTGATCTTTCAAGCCAATTTTTATGTGTCAAACATATTAGTCCAGTCAATAGAGGTTTTTACCCTACAAAAGGTGGGAAAAAACGATTTTAACATATGTTGTTTGAGTCGAAACGAGGATGAAAAATTCAAACCTGTGACCTTAGGGAGGCTCGGCGTGAGCCGCCATCTTGGATGCAAAAAATGAGTTTTTCGCTAATATCTCGAAAACAGCGGCTCATAATAAAATTTTACGAGAATACAAAATTAAATCTCGTAACTTTTGTACAAAAGTGTTCTTGCATTTTTTACCTAGGATGAACTCTCAAAGAAGTATGTTCAAAAATAGGTAACCAGAACAACAATTTATGAAAGAAAATATAATCACTCAAAATATACATAATATTATGTTTTTAATACTTAGTCTAATAGATTTTGTTATTTATAACAGTTTCCAATCGCTGTGGCATCAAAAGAAGTAATTTATCGATGATTTTTAAATAATTTTTGTCAACGC